>CAUYQV010143392.1:0-11752 GCA_963574575.1 Galagoides demidoff
AATAGGATAAATTATAGGTGTGATCCCCACAATATCATTCTCTTCACCCATCCTCCCCTCCCCCTCCCCTTTCCCCGTAGTCTAGGGCTCCATTTGGATTGTAGCTTTCTTAAGATAGCTAACAATTAGTTTCATAATAGTGTTGAGTACATTGAATACTTTTTCTTCCATTCTTGAGATACTTTACTAAGGGGGACATTTTCCAGCTCCATCCATGTAAACATGAAGGAGGCAAAGTCTCCATCTTTCTTTTGTAATGAATTTTGGAAGTGACGTTCCATCCATTTGGCCATATTCTGTTCATTAGAAGTGAATCACTAGGTTCAGCTTACACTGAAGGGGAAGAGATTGGAATGAATTCTGGAAGCAGGATCATTGTGCCAATTCAGAGGCCGCCCACCAGGGTCACATCCCAGGTCTGAGATTTCAGTCTATGTGGCATACACTGTGTGAGAGGAAGGGTAGTGTGAGATAAGACCGGGGCATTGAGAGTGGGCCCAAGGTTGTGCAGGCTCACCGGCCATTTTAAGGATTTGAGATTTGATGCCAGATTAATAGAGAAATGGAAAAGATTTCAAGAAAGCTGAGATATGATCTGATTTGGAACTTTATAATGATTGCTCTGGTCACAGCTTGGGGAATAGATTGAAGGGAGGCAACGATTGTTGCTAGACGCCTGGAGTCTTCCAAGCAAGCAGGATGGTAGCCAGAAATGGAGAAGTAGCAGAAAGAGGATGAAAAGAAGTGGAAGAATTCCAAGGATATCCAGAAGTCAGATAAGCAGGACTTGAATAGACACGAGAAGGGTAAATGATGGAGAAGAGAGCAAGGATGGTCCACAGTTCTGACGTGCGTGGTTGGATGTGTGAGGGTGCCAGTCGCTGAAGTTAGGATCACTCGAGAAGGATGAGTCTGGGCAAGAAGATGATGGGGTTGGTTTTTGCACATGCCACCTTGAAGGTCCTGTGTGGCACATCCAAGTGGATATGGCCGGTGGGCAGTTGGCTCCTTTGTCTTCAGAGCAACTGAAAAATGTAGGTTGGATAAGGATTTAAGAATCACCAACATCTGGTACCTAATTGAAGCCAGGGGACTGAATGAGTTCTCTCAAGAAGAAGGCTGGTTTTCCTCAAAGAGGACAAGCCCAGAGTGCACAGAGTAGACACTTGAGGCCCTGGAACAGGAACATGGGGAACACAGTGCCAGGATGCTGTGTGCATCTGCGGCCATGCCACCTATCGGCATGCCCCGGCTCCCGGCCACTCTCTGGCCTTTGTAGTTTGCAGCAACACTTTGTTTTCTGAATTATACCATCCCTGATTATTTGCAGATGCTGAGTCGAGTGAGAATTCTATTTCTTTTGGTCTCACTTTCATTTCTGTTTTCTAAAACTGCTGATAGAAGTTAGAAGTTTGGGAAGAGAAGGGGTGGGTTGGGAGGACCAGTTCCTTTGCTTATAGTTCACACTGGGTTCAACATACTATAGCCTCTGGGGGGTGCTGAGTGTCCCTTCATCTTCAATCTGGGAAGAGTTTGAGGAACTGTTGGAGAGCTCCTTGTTTCTCTGCACCTAAATGCCAGAGATAATAGAACATAGTAGTTAAAAGCATGAATTCTCAGGTCACACTTGTATGGGTTCAAATCCCAACTTGGACATTTATCAGTTATGTGACTTTGGAAGAATTAATTATCATTTTTGCACCCCAGTTTTCTCATCTATAAAAAGGGATACTCATAGAATCTTATAGGGCTGCTGTAAGTGAAGGACTTAGAATAAAGCCTGGCATATAAAAATAGCCATATCAGAGGTTGCTAAGTAAAAATAGACACCTATTAGAGTGACTGCCCAGAGCATAAACTTTTATTTCTGAGAAAGTATCTCTCACCCACAGAGATGGCCCTTAGCAGCCATGTTGGTGTCATGTGACCCTCCCTGGCTGCAGCTGATTGGATCAAGTATGAGCTAGGGAATAAGTGGCCAATTAGATTCTTTCCTACAGTGCAAAGCCACTGTCTCTGTTGGCCCCTGGATTGAATGGAATGCTAATTTCTGTTACTACATGGGGAGGCAGAGAAAGCCTGTTGGAACTGCAGAGAGAAAAAGGAAGCAGAGATCCAATGGTCGGAGAGGAAGCTTGAAGAGGCTGTCGGAACTCATGATGCTTTTCTACCTGCTTCCAAGCAGCATGTCCATCACTGTCATCCACCCGACAGCCCTCTCTCCTTCTCCTAACCCCCCTTTAGAATTTAAGCTGGTTTGCAAAGTTTTGGCTACCTGTTATAGAAAATAATTTTCTGTAAGGCACTTAAAATCGCCACATGCCAGAGTTCGGCCAGGAAAGGGCCCTGTTTGAGATCTTCCATTGACCCTTTTAGCCTCCTGTTTACCCTTCTGCACCCTGCTTTTTGTTCCAGGGACTGCTGTTTGCTGCCCATACAGTCAACGATGCCTTTTTTGTCGAGTTCAGCCAGTAGGGAAGGAGGAGAGTAAGGGTGTGGTATTACTCCCCTGGCCCCCTCCCGAAGCATCTCTCAGACTGGCCATGCTCTTCAGAGGTGCACTGAACATCAAGGCCATCTCCTTAGGTCTGGCAAACTCCCTTCTTTGTCCCTCACAGCCAAGGATGGTAACAGCTCAGTTGCTTCTAGCCCCAGGTTTCTGCCTTATGCTTTGAGCTTTCCTTATACTCACACCTTTGTGCTTTTAAGTGTAGTACTTCGCAGACTAAGCTCTTCTGGAATGATTCTAACTTAAATACGCCTCTACTTTCCTGTGATACGCTGATGAATTCTCTTACAACAGAGAATAGAGGTCAGGGTATTTAAGTACTGGGTGTCCTGTCTTTGCACAGAGTGTGGGAATGATCATGCAAGCTGAAACAATGCAAAGCAACCTTAAGCAATGGAAAAAAAAATCACAATTGTTCTTTGACCTTTAATTTTTTTTCCAAACTATTAAAAATTCTTTTCCTGGTGGATATAAATATACAGGAAAAAGCAAAAAAAAATTAGAAACTATTATTTCACGCACTATACTTTAAAACATTAGAAATATTGAGACTTAAAGTAGTTTCATTAAAATTTTACTGGGTGGTTTGAACAATAAAGCATTGTTCACTGCTTGCCTTCACTCAGTCTGTAAGGAGAGTGAGCTTCTTTCAATGCTTTGATGAGCGAGGCTCCCTTGTAAGTATGAATTAGCTTCTGGCATTTTATTCTTTGCATTTTATTTTATTATTTTTTTTTAAGACAGAGTTTCATTTTGTCTCCCTCAGTTGAGTGCTGTGCTGTCATAGCTCACAGCAACCTCAAACTCTTGGGCTCAAGTGATCCTCTTGCCTCAGCCTTCCAAGTAGTAGCTGGGACTGTAGGTGCCTGCCACAACACCCAGCTATTTTTTAAAGATGGGGTCTCGGTCTGGCTCTTGCTCAGGCTGCTCTTGAACTCCTGAGCGATCCACCTGTCTTGGCCTCCCAGCATGTTAGGATTACAGGTGTGAGCCACCACACCTGGCTATTCTTTACACTTGAAGTGTTGTGGAACATGTTTAAGAGTTCCTTTAATGTGATGTTTTTTTAACTGGCCTTTTTTTCTCAGACTTCTTCTTCTTTTTTTTTTTTTTAGAGACAGAGTCTCACTTTATTGCCCTCAGTAGAGTACTGTGACATCACAGCTCACAGCAACCTCCACCTCCTGGGCTTAGGTGATTCTCTTGCTTCAGCCTCCTGAGTAGCTGGGACTACAGGCGCCCACCACAATGCCCAGCTATTTTTTTGTTGCAGTTCAGCAGGGGCCGGGTTTGAACCTGCCACCCTTGGTATATGGGGCCGGCACCCTACCAACTGAGCCAATAGACGCCACCCTTTCTCAGACTTCATCTTTTTTTGTCACTTTCCTCATTTAGGTCAATATTTGCCTTCACCAAGCTCTGCTGTCTCTCTACCTCATGTGACAGCAGTGTCCCTATGTCCACAGCCAGCTATTTCTTCTATTATTCCATTTATGTCTGCTGCAAATCTAACTTCCAGCATTATCATCTTTTTTGCTGCAATTTCAACTTTGTTGGCCAATTTCTTCTTGTAAATATTCAGTTGTGTACAGTGTCACTGGATAAAACCCACTGGATTTATCCCTGAGGGACGAGGAGGGGACACAGAGCCAGGCTTTGGTCTTCATGTATGAACTAAATGACAGACCCACAGTGACCAGCCACCTGCAGGCTTTGAACGGGCAGCGGGACTGCTCACTGCTTATGATACATGTCTTGTTACTCCCACAGTCACTGAAGATCTAGCAGCAAAATTTGTACTTAACACATACATACATACAACTAATATGCTGTGGTAACTTAAATTGAACCATGCCATCGGGGACTTGTATAATTTAAAATTTGCAGTAAGTGAAATTTATGCATATGGAACTTCATTTTGAAACTAAAAAAAAAATTTTCTGGGTCAAAATTGACTACTTGTTTATGTTATTTCAGTAAATTACAGTCTCCTTAAAGGCAGGAACCATGCCTTTTGGGGGGTTTGTATTTTTAGTAACTACCCCAGAAAGTGGCACAGAGATGGTGCCTAGGAAACATTCACTGAATAAATGAACAACTTAAGTTCTTCCCCCAGTTTCTCATGTGTCTTGAAAGATATGTGGAGATAGGATTTTAGACCAGAACCCAGGATACCTGGGCTTCCCTTAACCAATGTGCTATTTAGGGCTAATTTCTTTGCTCTTGGGCCTTGGCTTTCCCATCTTGTCAAGTGGGTGGAAAGATTTAGGTTGTATTTGCATTTCTTCCAAAATGTTTCTCAAGACAGTTATCCTGAAAAAGGAATCTGAGAAAAAGATTCTGTGCTCCAGCCAGCTTGCAAAACATCACCTGCTCTGTCTCTCTTTTGAAATTCGCGATGCTCTTTAGATACAAAAGTCTCTGAAAAGTCCTTTAAGAAAGAAACATGCTTCATTTTCTTTGAAGCAGAATTTCCCATCTCTCTGATTCCCAATTTAATACCATTTTATATGCAGTGTGGTTGGAATTCCCTAGAACGCTATTTGGGACCCTCTAGTGCTTTTCAATTTCAGCATTTTGGGAGTTTGGAAATCCATGGGGAGATTACTATGCCTAACCTGACTCCTGGGCAGAAATACATCTCAGGGCAAGTTGGCCAGAGGGCTATCTCAGCTGTGTCTTTTTGCGGGAGAGCGAGTGCACATGGGCCCACAGTAGCTGACAAAACACAGCCCCTTCTCAGCACTTCCCTGCCTATCCCAGGCGGGGAACTCCGCTGACAGCAGGGCGCTGGCGCATGTGTGATGTGCATGAATGTACCGTCTTCCTCCTTCCCCTCTCGACATTGCCTTCCAGTTTAAAACATGGACTGCTGCATCTCCATGCTTCCATCATGGCCTGAAGATGACCCCTCTCCCTTCCTCTGATGCAACTGAGTATTCTGGACCGAGACGGTAAGAATAGTCTAGGATGTTTTACTTTATTGATACTTCCTAGGTGGGGTGGATTTTCTGTGAGATGGATAGATAGATAACTCTATCTCATGTGTCCTAATCTGTTCTCAATAGATAGATCTGAGAGATGTGTAGACATTCTCATGTCATCCCTAAGATTCACTTAAGAATCATCTTCCCACTCCGGAGGAAGATGAAAGATGGCTGAGGAGGTGGGGGATGAAGTGGAGAGGTGGTCAGGGATAGGTGGTTAAAAATGGGATTCAGAGTAAAAGGTCAGGGGCAAGTTGATGGATCCAGATTGGGTGGGAGCAAAGGAAGGGGTCTTATGGTGAATTATGCTGGTGGGCTTCATGTGCTGATTGCCTGCTCTCTTATCCTGTCCCTAAGAAGGGCGATGATGCATTTGTTGGGTTGCAGCTGAAATGTGGATCAATGTGTGTCTCGACTTTTCTGCAGTCAAATGGGCCTCATGTGTGCACATGGCATGTTCCACATTTCAGCTCTATTTTCTGTGTGTGTGCAAATTCACACATTTGGTCTCTGGCTCTTTGATCCTTAGACTTATGTTTGAGCTCTTAAAAATGCACATATTTCCAGGATAAACTCTCACCAGACTTTCCCAACAGGCTTAATTGTTAGATGGATACACATTGCCCAAGCTGCAAGACCATCTCCAAGATACGTAGCCAAAAATAAGAGTCAGTGTGGAAATGATATTTCCCACTAACAGCCACTTTCTCCAAGATGATGCCTTTGAAGGTCAGGTGGGTGGGAACAGACAAATTTCTTAAGAGGAGATGGGGCCCTTGGACCCAGAAAGAAACAGAAGTGACGGAGGTAAGGCTCCATAGCAAGACCCAGAAGGGCACCACCCTGAGATAACAGAGGAGTCACGAGGAGAGCAACTCAAGCAACAACCACAAGAGCCCTTGGACTTGGCTCTGCAGCCAGCCTATAAAATGCAGATTCCCACTATGGTTCTTCTGATCATGGTCTTCAGGGCTGGACCTGGGAATCTATACTTTAACCACTCATCTCTCTAGGGGCTTTGCAAAACCAGCCAGGAATCATTATAGGATGAGTCTTTAGGAATTAGGCCAATTAACATCTTCTAAGTATAGTTTGAGGATCTGCTCCACTGCCGTGCTCTTAGTCAGAACTAAGAGCAAGTGAACCTACCCCCAACACCAGGAATCAGTTGAATATAATTAATGAACTTGGAGGACTCTGGCTAGGTTACATTTTCCAGGGCTGGAACTTTCAGGGTAGGGCATGATGATCCTTAGTCTGTCTTTCTCTCTGTTCTTCTATGTCTTTCTGGCTAGGAAATGCAGAGCTACAGCCTCACCTCTTAGAAAATGTCCCCACCTCTGAATGTCCTGTGTCAGTTTGCTGCTGAGGCAGGGCAAGGCTAAGGCGAACTAGATTCAAGGTCAACGTTAGCTCCAGGCTATTTAGACTTGGTAAAGAAGGCGTCCATGTGATGTGACCCAGCCCAGCTAACTCCCAAGCTCTACTGTGGAATTTGGCACCAAACCCTCACTTACTGACACAATGCTGTTTTGCTTTCCATTTGTCTTGCCTTGTGGTGACAGCCCCTTGGGAAGGAGTCACTATCAGGATTCGATATTTCTGGTTCCCTGTCCAGAAGACTTTCTAAATTTACCCCCCAGTTCTACCAACATTTCACATGTTAAGTATCCAGTAATTAGAGGGAAAGAGGGAAGCCGTGTTTATTTGAAACCTATTATATGCCAGATACTTCATAACTATCATCCCTCTGACCCTCACAAAAGTCACAGAAGGTTGGCATTTTAGCCTGTTTTTGTAGAGATGGAACGTTAAAGGATAGTGACTTTCCTTTCTTGGCCAGTTGGCAAACAGTGGAGAAGGGATTCAAGCCCAGGTCTGGGTCTCTTAAGTATATATCCTTTCCTGGACTCAGCCCATCTTCTTGAGGGCAGCTTAGTCCTGGCAACCCCAAGCTGGCACCCAGGTGAGTGTGAAGGGAGATGAATAAAGGGAAAGAATCACATGTTATCTTAACTATTACTGCAGCTGTTACACCACCTTTGGAAGAAGAATCCTTCTCACTCCTGTAACTCATCGGTGTCTGAAAATCGGATTAACCAGACCGCAAACTGACTCACGGGCTCTGGCTCTTGAGGAGTTTTTCTGAGGTGAGGGTGGAACAATGAGAGTATTTTGGGTTTTCACTGGGTGTTGCGCCTCATTCCACAGTGTCCCCTGGTATTGACACAATGTCTTCTTGTTGTGAATTGGGAAACAGATTTGCTGTGCGTTGGCAGTTTGGGTGAGAACTCCGAGGAGGCTGGGATTGTGGGTCTGGCAGGAGTGTTTTGCTAGCTAGGGTGTGGGGCAATGGGGGAACCACAGTGCAGTTATGGGTGTCTCCAAGTTCAAAGGATACTACTGGATTGTTACTTTTCTACTTCTTCCTTCTCCAAGTCACTCCCAGGATTTGAGAAATACCTTTTCTTCTCCCTTCCCTTATTAGGTAGATTGTTTAGAAGTTTCTCAGAAACAAGTTAAGAGCCGCATACTGGGATTCTTCTTTGAAGTAAAGTGGAAAGAGGTGAGACTCTTCTTGCCTTTGGTGGTATTGCTTTGGAAACTTTAACAAAGACTACTCGATGGAAGTCACATGGAGGCTTTTGGCAGCGTGGCTAAGAACTTGAATTTCAGAACTTTCTATGATGACATGACTATTCCATACCAGCACACTCCAGTGTGACAGCTCCTAGCTTACATGTTGCCATGGAGAACTTGAAATGTGGCCAGTGCAACTGGGGACTTGGATTTTTAACTTTTAAGTGTAGATGCTCCTCAACTTACCATGGGGTTGCATCCCAATAAACCTACTGTAAGTTGAAAATATATCCTAAGTCAAAAACGCAGTCAATACATGAACCTCCTGAATAGCCTAGAAAAGCTCAAAACACTTAGCAAAATCACCTAACGCACAGCATATTTTATGATAAAGCGCTGACTATCTCAAATAATTTATTGACTTCTGTGCTGGAAGTGAAAAACAGAAGGGTTGTAGGGGGCCTCAAAGTACAGTCTCTGCTGAATGCACTCTGCTTTCACACCCAATGTAAAGTCCAAAAATCCTAAGTTGAAACATTCTAAGTCAGGGGCTACCTGTACTGTAATTTAAATTTAAAAGAGTGGTGTGTGGCTACTGTATCAGGGAAGTATAGCCTTAGAGTCTGTCAGTTTCCAGAGTCCTTGACTCCACCACTTGTAACTGTGTTTCCATAGGAGAGTTGCTTTACCATTGTGATCCACAGTTTCCTCATCAGTAAAAGAGGATAAAAAGGATGCTTACTTCATGAGGTTAGTGTGATGATTTAATGGACAATTAAATAAAGCAAAGTATTGAAATGCTTAGCTTTAGTCATGCCTAGAACATAAGCTTCTGATAATGTTAGGGAATTAAGTATGAGGAGGGAAGGGATTAAGAGTGTGATCGCTTTTGAGGGATGAGATACTCTTAGTTGTCCACCCTGTTCACTCTGCCTTGGAAATAAAACTGTGATATTCTTCATGAATCACTTGGTCAGTCCTGTACCTCACAGGAAGATGGGTCCCTCTTCAGCTGTCATCCCACAAGAAGGTGGGTCCCTGAATCATGTCTGGTCTAAGCTAATCTTGGTAGCTTCTCCCTGGTTTCTGGCTCAGAATTCAAGCTAAAAACATCTTAACTATGTCTCAAAGTCCTCCCTGGTCCTTAGATGTTTCCAGAATAGTGTATTAACTATTTCACTAGTTATCCACACTCAAAAGCCAAAACAGTGATGATGTTTTTGAGGCCAATGGGGAAAATTTCCTTCCATCTCTCTCAGTTTACTCTCTTTACCCAAATTCTGATTTTGATCCTGCAGATCCTTCATCTTTCACCTTCTAACTTTTCCCTTTATTTCCCACGAGATGACAACAGAGGTCCTTGTGCTCAGATGGTGTGCGAACTTGATCTTGATAGGTGCCGGATTCTTGGTCTTGGTGACTGAAAGCAACTTCACTAGTGGGTCACTAGTTTATTGCAGACAGACCAATGGCCAGACTGGATTCTCTCTGCCTGGAGAAGGTGCATGTTTTGAGAAGAGGAAATGGCTCTAAAGTGGCTGAGTCTGTCCTCATTAGACATACATGACTCATGGTCAAGTATGCTTTGTGGGGCTACAAAGACAGTGCTCCAGACAGGCAAACTGTTTTGAGTTTTCTTCTCTTGCTGGGTCTTGGGAGCTGAGATCATGAGATCATATGTGTACATGAGTGGAGAAGATAGGAGAAGTGAGAATTTTTGAGTAAATCTGATGTCTCAATACCTGTTTCTTCTGTGATTGTTTACCTGCAAGTTTGTTTGTTTTCTATTTCAGAACCACTATACTTCCCCATACATGCCAAAAGCTTATAAATATTTGGGAGATTATGCTTATTATAAGCAAGTTTTAAGTCTTTTTACCTGGAGAGGATCATAAATGGTACCTTAGTCCCAACTCCTCCCCTTATTAGAGACTTATCCCATGGCACATAGCAGATATGAGAATTGAATCTATAGCTCCAGACCCCTGGGTTAGTATTCTTTCTGGTGAAATCTTTTGACCTACTCTGAACTACTTCTAATTCTCATTATTTCTTCTTAGGAAACCTTCTTGCCTGACCTCATGCTCCCTGCCTAGTCTCCATGCTCTGAAGATTCTCTGTCTCTTGCAATGATGGCCACTGTGATTTGTTTAGCTGTTTACTTCACCACCACCCTAGTTATTCCTTGAGTACAGAAGCTACTTGGGTTTACTATCACTGTGGCACACTGATAAATGTTTGTTAATTATCGCTCCCCTGAGATTAAAAAAAAACACCTGATTTATTATCTTTGCCAATTTCTATGGTATAAATATTCCTATCATGCTGATTTTGAGCTATTAATGTGATAGCCCTGCACACAAAGTTGGGAAGAGACATTCAGTAGCACAATGCTATATTATCTTTCTATTTTCACCTATCACAGGTGCAATAGGTGAGAATAACCTGAAAAGCACAGGTAATAGGAAAATGTATAAAGTTAGCCGGAAGTGATGAGTTTAATATACTTTAATACACTTCATATTAATTTATATGATTATATATTAAATTATATACATTAAATATATAAAGTATATGTAATATAACTTTTACTAACAGCCATGATGAAGAACTGGTGCACAAATTTTCTGAATATGGAACAATTGGCTTTTGTGAGCCTTTCCAAGCTCACTCTAGTGCATTCCTGGATATTTCCAATTCAGGGTCTCTTTCATACAATAAGCACTTACAACATGCTCCTTTTCTGTGTCATCCTCCCCTCACATCCTATGCCTGCATCCCACCTTCTCATCTTCTTCGAGGCAAAAGTCAGATTTGGTGAAGAAACTGCATATGTGTGTGTATATACATATAGGTATACACATAGTTTGTACTGGCAAAATCATTTTAGTCGTTACAATTTTGAAACATTATCATACTTTCTTGATCTCCTTCTGTGTCCTCCTCTGCCCAGTGGCTGCCTTAGCGTCTCCATCGGTTCTTCCAGACCATACAATGAATGACCTGTCAGTTTGTGGGTAACACCTGACACTGCAGGGGTCTTTCAGTATCTGTGCCTGATTTGACTCCCCCCCAGTCAGAGCCACATTGGTAGTCGTGTTAGTTGTCTCTTGCTGCATAACAAATCCCCATGACTTAGTGGCTTAAATCAACACATATTCATCATTTCTCAATTCCTGTGCATCAGAAATCTCTGCAGGGCTCAGCTGGTCTGTCTGTCTCATGATCTGTAACAAGACTGACTGCAACCAAAAATCGCATTACAACAAAGATATTTGTATCAGAATGTTTATTGCAGCCCAATTCATAATTGCCAGGTCATAGAAGAAGCCCAAGTGCCCATCGATCCACGAATGGATTAACAAACTGTGGTATATGTACACCGTGGAATACTATGCAGCCATAAAGAAAGATGGAAACTTTATATCCTTCATGTTCACATGGATGGAGCTGGAGAATGTTCTTCTGAGCAAAGTATCACAAGAATGGAGGAAAAAGTATCCAATGTACACACTCCTATTATGAAATTAATTTAAACCTTTTTATATGAAAGCTATAACCTAATAACAACCTAAGGATACAGGGAAGGGGGAGGGAGGCAGGAGTGGGTGGAGGGAGAGGGATTTGAGGGTTCACTTCTGTGGTTCATCTTACAAGGGTACCAGTGAATCTTTCT
>CAUYQV010143393.1:0-20361 GCA_963574575.1 Galagoides demidoff
CAGGATGGAAGGGGTGCGGGGAGTGGGGAGGGGCGAGGGGGAGCAGAGGGGTGCAGGATGGGAGGGGCGCGGGGAGTGGGGGGAGGCGCGGGGGAGCAGAGGGGTGCAGGATGGAAGGGGCGCGGGGCAGGGAGCGGGAGCCCGAGCGGCGCGGGGAGGCAGGTCCCGCAGGCTGCTCCTCGGCGTCAGGCCTCGCCCCTTGTTCATCCTGTAGTCAGCCCTTCTAGGGAGAGGCCGCCAGGAGACAGCTGTGCGCAACTGCAGAGGAAGCCCACAACCACCCTCCATAAATCAACCCGGCACTCCATTCATAAAAACAACCAAACCGACGCCACCCAACACGGGAGGAAAATACCAGCGTGGAAGATAATGACAAGCACGAGCAAATAAAGCAGCTCACCTGAGAGGAAACAGATAATCACAATAAAATACCCAACTGGATCCTGAGAGTTTGAAGAGGAAATTGCTTCCATAAAATTAGAATTAGCTACAATTAAAAGGAGGAGCAAGGTGGGGAGACGAGAAAAAGAAGAAAACGGTGCTCACAGAAAAGGAAGAGGTAAAGTAATTAAAATATGACTGACGAGGAGAACACTCAGCTGAAGACGGAGCAGGTTGTCTGCAGAAGGCCTGCCCGGAGCCTGCGTGGCCAGAGGCAAAGAGGCCTCCCAGATGGGGGCGTCTGGGGGGTGGGGGTGGGGTCCAAGCAGACAAATGAAAACATAACAAGCCATACAAGATATATCCAGGAGGGTCAAACTGTCTAATAGAAACCTTTTTAAAATACAGAATAAAAAGAAATGTTAGAAATAATCAGAGAAATGATTGAAGCATCTTTTCAGAACTGAAATTTCTTCTATAACAGCCCATCAAGGACTGAAGAGGATAAAGAAGAAAATGCATCCATTCCTAAATAGCTCCTGATAAAACTTACAAACACCAAGAATTAAAGGAAAATTCTAAAAGCTCCCACAGCATAAAGCAAAGAAGGGCAATAGGAGATGCGTTTAGCAGTGGCAGCCACGGGAAGCTCAGAAAACTAGCAAAGCTTTTGAAAAGAATCTAGCAGAGGTTGGCCTCTGATTGCTCTTCTTCCAATAGGAGTTTTAGTGTCCTGGGATTCTGTTTCCTCTGCTACAGGTTTATTCACTTGGTTTATTTTAAAGAGAATAAAACATGCATAATTATAATATACGTGCTGACATGGAGGGACATATACAACTGGAAAGCAGGAGGCAAAACAAACAATCTGATTCCTATTGAGATAAGTGCACATACACACACGTTCACGCACACACAGCACACACACACATGCATGTACACACACATGCACACACTGCATGCATTCACACACAGCACACACACATGCACACTGCATGCATTCACACACAGCACACACACATGCACACCGCATGCATTCACACACAGCACACACACATGCACACACCACATGCATTCACACACTGCACACACACACATGCACACACCACATGTATGCACACATAGCACAACTCAGACTGATATAGATGACAGAAAGACAGACGCACAGATAGATAGATATTTAAAACAATTAAAGAGACACACAACAGACAGTGGAGAGATGGAGATGTTTGCTTTTTATCTTCACTGCTTGTTACTCTCTCATTTTTTCTAACAAGTAATACAGATCAGTTTTGAAATTTAAACAAATGAAGATGGGAAAAGACCATTCTACCTTTTACAGAATGAAAGCAGCAGGAGGTACATGGCAGGCAAGTAAGGAGTATTTGTTCAATGACTATGTGAGCCTGAAGGACAAACATTTCTGTCCACCAGCAAAGTAGAGCTCTGTCCTCATGTTTTTTAGTGTCTTCTACAGCATTGATAAAGTCATATTTTCTGTCTCTTCTTAAGTTATATTTGATAAACATGCTTTCCTAGAAATTCATTGACTTCAACTAGATATTAAAATGTATTCTCTGTGGCCGCGCATTGTATTCTTTTATTATTTAAACCTTCTGTCCATACATTTTTTTGTTTTACCTAACAAGGAGCATGTATTTTATTTTGTTTGTTTATTAATTAATTTATTTATTTATTTTGAGACAGAGTCTCACTTTGTGGCCCTTGATAGAATGCCATGGCATCATAGCTCACAGCAACCTCAAACTCCTGGATTCAAGAGATTCTCTTGCCTCAGTCTTCCAAGTAGCTGGGACTACAGGCGCCCACCACAATGCCTGGCTATTTTTAGTAACGGGATCTCGTTCTTGCTCAGGCTGTTTTTCAACTCCTGAGCTCAAGCAATCCACTCACCCAGGCCTCCCAGAGTCACGTATTTTATTTTAAAAGTCTTGTTTGAAATAGAATTACAAATTATAACTTGATATAATCTTTGAGGAATCTGTGGTCAGGGAGCATCCAGCAGCCTTCCTGGGGTTGCATGGCGGGCATGGTGCAGTGGACCCAGGCAGCTGGGGACACTGTGCTCACCAGCAGGCCACAGGGCCCTCCCTATGTCCTCATGTCTGATGCTGAATATTTGCATATTCTTTATTTTCCTTTTAACTACTCCAAAGATTAGTCAGTGTTACAATTCACTCCACAGAATTAGGTTTTAAATTGCTATATTTGTTACAGTTTTTCAGGTTTTAAGTCAGTAATTTCTATTATATCTTTATTAATTTCTTTCTTGTGCTTTGTTAAGGTTTTTTGCAGGGGGGATTTTTCTTCGTTGTTTTTGTGTTGTTTCATGTGTTTTCCTTTGCCTCTGGAGTGGAATAGGTAGTTTACTTGGATACTTTCTTATTCATAGATAAAATTCTTGAAAATCTGTAGTTTTCTCCTAGCACAATCTGGTTACATCCCATTCATCATGATATCATTACCTTCTAAACCAGTGGTGCCCAATCTTTTATGCACCAGGGATGGTTTCATGGGAGGCAATTTTTCCATGACAGGGGGTGAGGGTGGGATGGCTTCAGGACAGCTTAAGCACGTTACATTCACCTCAGCTCACCAGGCACTCGATTCTCACAGGAGTGTACAACCCAGATCCCTCATACGTGGAGTGTGGTCCCTGATTCTATAAGAATCTAATGCCGCTGCTTACCTGACAGGAGGTAGAGCTCAGGCAGTAACATGAGGGATGTGGAGCTGGGGAGTGGCTGTAAATACAAATGAAGCTTCCCACACTCTCCTGCAGCTCACCTGCTGTGCAGCCCAGCTCCTAATGGGCCATGGACCAGCACTGATCCACAGCCCAGGGGTTGGGAACAGCAGTTCTAAACCATCTTTTTATTCAGTTTTAGTTTTCCTGTTATTTTCCTTGAGTTAAAAGCTCAAAGTTTTGTATTTAATGTTGAACTTTATGTAATTACTTATTGCTTATTGTCAAAAAACAGGGCCTATGGAGTTTTCTGTATTGAGCACTTTCCTGAAATTAAAGCCATCACTAGAGTTTATGTGTTCCATGAACATCACTTATTTTTCACAAATACTAAGTAAATAAAACACATTCATTCATTACATTATTAATTTCTTCTCTATCCAGCCTGAGCAAGAGCAAGACCCTGTCTTAACTAAAAATAAAAAAACTATGCATGCTTTCTTGTAGATGCCTGTTGCCTGAGCTACTTGGGAGGCTGAGACAAGAGGATCACCTGAGCACAACAATTTGAGGTTGCCTTGAGCTATGATGACACCATGGCACTCTATCCAGAGTGACAGAGTAAGATTCTGTCTCAAAAAAAAAAAAAAAGAAATCTTTTCTGTAAAATTTATCTACAAAAAGAAAAATTGTTAAATTGTGCTATTAAGACTAAGACTACTATTTACCTATTTTTTATTGTATTTTTCAAAATTTTGATATCTTTTGATTTTGTATCATTTGGCTCTTAAATATTCCTGGCTAGGATACTCTCATAATAAGCTGTGCTTTGTAAAATCAATATGAAGTAGCCAACTTTTTCCCTTTTTTTTTCTTAAATTTTACTTTGTATGACATTAGTATTGCTCTTTTAGGTTCTTTTTATTTTTTATCTGTCTTTATCTTAATTTCTCTGTTCATGAGTTTTTTGTGTTATTTTCTGTGTCATTTTGCTTCAGTATACACATGTATATATAAATAGAATTTAATATGAGACTGTTTTCTTTTTGTTAAGAGTTTGATCCATTTATATTTATTGTATATTGTGATGAGTGAGCTTCTTGATAATAGCTCTGATAATACACATATCTTTTTTCATCATCATTCTATGCTATTTACACAGGTATATGGCATTTAAAAATACATATCTGTTACCCTGGTCTAGCTTAAGGTTTCCAATTCATTCATTTGTATATTTGTTCCAGAAATATTTGTTATACTCCTATTATTTGTATGACACTTTACTAACCACTGAAAACCCCTTGGTGAAAAAGACTTCTATGTGTTTTGTGTTTTGTCCTGATGAAGCTTACCTTACACAAAGGCCACCAGAACAGTGGTAAGTATCTGTGTGCTCTCTTCTCACCCCTTTACTTGCTTTAACTCATTGAATTGTCACAACAAAATGAGTCTTTACCAGTGAGCAAGCTGAGTTAGAGTTTAAATAAGGTACTTAACTGTTGTGCTCTTTGCCTGCAGTGGGAGTGAGATTCAAGTACAGGTGTGAATACTGGTTGATCACCATAGTGTAACATCCACTCACATGTGCCACCCCAGCCCAGCCATCCCTGCACACCCATGCTAATGCTTCCCTGCTATTCACAGCCTCAGCAGAGCCTGGCCAACACCTGTCTCTTTGGCCTTAGGGTGTTTTCCCAGGAACCCCAGTCATCCCCTTTGCTCAGTAGGTCTCACTCTCACTGGCCCCACTAACCCTCTGAAATTACCTATGACAGCTACTGGGTTCTGAGTCCAGGAAACCTTTGCATAGAGATGACCCCTGGGCTTTCCTCACCTTTCTCCCATGCCCTCCACCCAGCTGTGGGACTGTCCTGGTCTCGAAGCTTTCTGTGCCCTGGGTGACAAGGACGGGAAGCTGAGGTCCTTGCTCTGCCCGTCTGATTTGTGCAACCATGCCCTTTCTGAGGAGATCACTGGACTTTGGGGTAGGGTGACCTGAACCGCACAAAGTCTTTACTGAAAAGCATGCCCCATGCCCTCTGTCCTTGACAGATCTCTGTTGCTATCTGCAGTGCGCTCCCACCCTTACCCCCATATCCTGCCCTGCCATCCCCACAGCCCTGTCACTCAGCTGTCTCTATCTCATCCACTTTGGCCCACAGTGCAATGAAAGCTGACAGGTTACCCCTTTCACTTCCCCTTCCACCAACACCTTCCTTGTAAAAACCCCCGTGATCAAATTCACTTTGCCTGGCTTTGAATTTGTTGAAAGGGGAGATCCCCAAGTTGGGAAATCACTTTCTTTCTCTTCAAAGCTTAGCCTTCGGGCCTTGTGTGTTTTTGTGAACTCAGATGTCCTAGTTAGCATGCCAGAAGCTGCCTACCTTACCTGTGCAGATAAACCTGTCCTCTGCTTCTCACTGCTCACCCTCCTGCCCCAGGACAGGTGGCTGCCGGTCTGAGGATGAGAGGGCCCTGGGGTACCAGGAAATGCAAAGCATCAAATTACCCCAGTGTGGCTCAAAATATTTGCCAAATTTTATAACCATCGAAAAAGTACGTGGCATGGTGGCATAATAAAAGAGGAGAGTATTTACCTACTCTGAGGGGAGTAAGAAAATTCCCTTAAGGAAGTGATGTGAGAGGGACATGTGGGAGGGCCCAGGGAATTGCCCAGAAGATGAGGAATCAAAGAGGCTTTAGGTCAGCGGTTCTCAACCTTTCTAATGCCTCCTAATGCTGCGACCCTTTAATATAGTTCCTCATGTTTTCGTGGTTTCCAACCATAAAATTATTTGCATTGCTGTGTAAGGGTCACTTGACCCCCAACGGGGTCACGATCCACAGGTTGAGAACCACAGCTTTATGCTACAGACAAGACACCTGTGAACAGAGACAGCAGGAGCACTGTGTGTGTGCAGGTGTGTCTCTGTGTGTCTGTGTGTATAACTGTTTTTCTGTGTCTATGTGTATGCGGGTCTATGTGTTTGTGTGTGTGTCTGTCTGTGTGTGTCTATGTGTGTGTGTCTGTGTGCATGTGTCTGTGTATCTGTGTGTGTGTCTGTTGTCTGTATCTGTATCTGTATCTGTGTGTCTGTGTGTGTGAGGGAGAAAGAGGGAGAGAGAACTGCAGAGGAAGCCAGTGAGGCTGCGGTATAGACAGGACAGGAGAGCAGTGGTGTGGGGACGGGGTGGGCAGGCAGGAGAAGCTGTGCAGCAGGCAGTCTTGGGCCTGGGGCGAGGCGGGATCTCGGTGGCCTTTGTGAAGTGTGGCCATGCCTCCGGGCTCAGAGGTGGACGGGGAAGGGCAAAGCAGAGAAGGGGCAGCCCTGGCGCCAGCATGCACGATTACAAAACCCTGAGCCTGCAAAGTGGTGCTGTGGCCTTTCACTGACTGATGACCACAGGCGGAGGGGCCAAGAGCTGTGAGTCTCTAGTCCGCGTGGCTGGTCTCCTGCCCCATCCCATCTTCTCCCAGGATGTCCTCTCATCCCATCCTCAAGGGAGGAACTGACCCTGCTGGGACCAGACGAGCCAGGAACCAGAGCAAGCCAGGTGAGGGCATCGCCCACACAGCCATACTCCTGTGCCCTCCAACCCCATTCCACCAGGTACCAGAAGTTGCCCTGTGTCTGAAATGCAGTTGAGAAAATATCCTCAAATATGGTGGAAAATTCTAGATTATTTGGGGAGAACAGAATATCAGACAGACCCCAGCCCCATCCTTGCTGTCCTTTCCATCTGAGGGCAGCCTCAAGTGTGGACAACCCAACCCCTGGATCTCACAGCAGCCGAGTTCCCTCTGCGGGGAAGGTACGAGAGGGGAGGGACTGGGCTGTGCTTTATCTTCCTTCCCCTTGTGCTATTCAGAGTCAGCCTGGAGTGTGAGGCTCACTCCCTGGAGTGTGTGTGGGCTAAACAGAAACACAGACACACAAGTGTCGCCATAAGCCGCCTTCACACAGACGAGACGCCAGGCAGCATCACTGTCTCTCCAGGAGACTTCACAGCTGTGCCCCAGCCCTGAGAAGGATCTGAACCAGTGCCACCGAGGGCTGGTACCCTGGAAAAACCTACCTTAGCACCTGTTCCAAGGTCTCACTAGAGGAAAAGTCCGTGCCAGTCTGATTCAAGACTCTTTTATGAAATGTAATCAAAGCACACAGGAAGGGAAAAAACGATCACAAAAGGATTAAAATCAAGTCATATTTTACCTCTTCTTAAACAAAACAACACCTATATTTTTTTACATATCTATTTTTATTTCAAAACATTTGATCTCATAAACATCTTTCATGAGAAGTGAGTTTTAGCAAATCCAGTGGTCATCAATAAGACATCGATCCTCGGTGGCACTTCCCACAGGTGCCTGGTGTTGTTATGGCATTTTAACCGTCAGTCTTTGAAATATGCTAGACACAAAATCATGTCATGTCCTGAGCCCTGAATGTCATTAAACAGCAAAGTGCTTTTTTTTTGTTTTTTTTGCAGTTTTTGGCCAGGGTTGGGTTTGAACCCACCACCCCTGGTATATGGGGCTGGTGCCCTACTCCTCTGAGCCACAGGCACCACCTGCAAAGTGAATTTTGAGTCTCAGAAAACACCTCAGCCCTAAGAATGTGTTTTTAATGCCCATGAGGGGAAAAAGCAACTGAGCAGAAGGGGGGACTGAAGAACTACCGACCAGGAGCAGGTGCTCTCCAGCCGAAACCCAAGCCGGCGCCTGCCTCCGCCTCCTGTCTGTGGTCGTGGGTGCCCGTCCCTGGGGACAGCGCTTTGTTTTCCTCAGCTTTGACATCATCTGATGCAACCTGATGCAAAATGCTAGGCCTCGTGTCACAGGAGGCAGGAGCAGATCTGCAGCTGGCGTGGGAATTCTCTCAGGGGGCTGGAGGGCTGAGCAGTCGCAGGCTAAGGAGTAGAGCCTTTGGGGTCCTTCATGGAAATGGTGTCATTTGAGGAAAAACCAGGTCCCAGTGATTGCAGAAAAAAGTGGGGGAAATTATTACAGGCAAAGACACCGATGGATCTTTGGATGAAAAGGGAATGCTCCTTCCAGAATGTCCTGCAAATGCTCTGCGTGTCACGGGAGGAGAGCTGGGACGAATCGTGGGGGGGGGGGGGGGGGCCGGGGATGTTGGGTATTTGGTGCGTGCCAGGGGCAGCAGTGGTCTTTGGGGCCGCTTTCTGAGTTGAGGCTGTGGGGCAGGATGGGGATCTCCCTGCTGCCCAAGGAGCAAGGTCAGCTGTCACAACAGGTGAGCAGCTAACTGTGTGGCCAGCAGGGGCGACCCTATGAAGGGAATAAAAGCCACGTGGCTGACGCTGGGTCAGGGCCAGGCCTGCTCCTCATGTCCCCTCAGGAGACGGTTTGGTGAGGACATAGGGGACAGGACCCTCTCGCGGCCTGCCGAGCCCAGGTGGGGAGTTGCTCTCTAGATTCAGCAAGAAGGAGCAGCGCCTGTCACACTGCTGTATAGCAGGTACTCGGTGCATATTCGCGAGGATGCAAATGAAAAGTAGTTATTTTAAATGTGTATTTTATCTATGGATAATGGGATGGATCAAACAAAGCCAAGTACTGTACTAGTCTGACATGGCACAAAGCTGGCTCCTGTGACAAGCTTGTTATCCAATTCATTTGTATAATAGACAGCAAATGGATTCCATGTACCATGTGCCAGGCACTGATGCAGAAGCCTGTCAACCTTCACACAGCCTGTGCTTCGCAGCAGGAGAAACTGAGGCCCCCCAGGGGCCAGGTCACACGCCCGAGGCTGAGTGGCGCTTGGCTCAGGCAGTCCGGAGCCACCATGGCTGAGCCTGTGGGTGCAGGGGGGCACAGGGGTGTTAGAAGGCCTGCTGTGGGTGCAGGCGGGCACAGGGGTGTTAGAAGCCCTGCCTCTGGGGGGCCAGTGTGTTTGCCTCTCAGTGGCTCAGGCTTTTGGCTCATAGGGCTAGCAGATTAGCCCAGAGAAACCACACTACGGCTTGTTTATTGCTGTACATGCAGCACTACAAAGATGGGTGTTAAACCTGATTTCCTCGTCGCTAAACACGAAAGGGTACATGAGCTTGGAACCTTCCCGCCTCGCTGTGTTCTTGTAAGGTTGGAAAAACACAACATCCACAATGGTGCTTTCAGGGTTCTGAGCTTCACAATTCCCATAATGTGAGGTTTTAAAGACCTTATGTCAGGTGAAGCCAAGTTAGTAAAAGAAAATAAATTTTTCTATTTGAGAACTTCCCAGTAAGATGTGTGAAAGCATCCTAAAACAAGTTCCATATACACACGAAGAACATCCAGGTGTAATTAACAATTATCATGACTTATAAAACCTTTAGTGACTAATTAAGCAGTTTTTGAAAATCATTAATTCTTGATAAAGACCTGGAAATGTGTTTCATAAAATCAAAACGGGATCTGCTATTAATTCAAGATCTTCTAAGAAAATCCCACCTCAGGTTCTTTGAAGGGATGGAAGCTTCGCCGTACTTTACCCCCCACACTCATGGTGTAACGTTATAAGCCAGGAAAGGAGGCGGGCTGAGGCATGCACTTATCCATTATTAATCATTTATTGAACATCTACCCTGGCCAGCCACTGTGTTAGACATTCTGGATGCAAAGAGGAAGCAAAACTTCTGTCCTCAAGTCACCATTAACTGGAGAGAATAATTTTAGTAAGGAAGAAGGCGGAATGTACGTTGGAAGGCGGATCTGAACGCAAGTGTGGCAGTTCTCAAATATTAGACTGAAGATTTTATCCTGCAGGTAATGGGGAATAGTGAATGCTTTGGAAAAGAAGATTCACATAAAACAGGTAACTAAAACCAGGTCACAGAGCTGGAAGTGCCCAGAGAGTGTCCTTTCCTGCCCCCTCCCTCTGGACTATGCCCTCCACAGCGCCCAGCGGAGAGTAACCACTCAGTGCCGTGAATGCCCCATTCCCCAGAACTGAAGTAACCTCACCCTGCTCTCAGACAGCACCAGGCCTGGCCACAAAAAATCAATCAATCAGAGTTTGTCTCAGCTTGGGGTGCCGTACCGTCAGCAAGCTGACTCTCCATGCTCACTCCCCAGCTCCCATGTGTTCTCAGCACCCCCCAAACGTCCATACTTAGGCCGCTCTGCTTCCTGGCTCGTCACAACCAGGGATGGAGGACGTTCATTCTTCTTGGGTCACTCGGCTGCCCTGTGCTGCTCGGGGAACCTGCAGCTGCACGGTGCAGGGCGATTTACCCGACTGAGCAGATTTCTAACCACTCACACTCACAGACACTGCACTGCCACTGTGCCCCTGGTGATGTGGGGTTAAGTCACTGAACGGCATATGTGGTGCTGTGACATGGCTCACTGGGGCTTGTCCTCGAAGGACTTGGTACCATACAGCCAGTTATGCAAATCACGTCTGCTTAAGGCTACGAGATGCCTGGTGCTGTGAAAGTTTGTTCCTGTAGACACATCAGCACACACATTGTGTGCACATCCGTGTAACACAGTAAAACAGTGACATAGTGAGTGACGTTCGTCTTTAGTCATCCTAATTTGCTTCTAATCAGTGTATTTCACTCCAAGTCAGTATGGAGTTTGTCGTATGGTGTGGGGCAGCAGGGGCTACAGAATTGGTTACACCTATTATTAACCGTCACTCTCAAGCAACCGGAAACTACCTTTCTCCGTAATCTTCCAACCCCTATGTGCTGGATAGTGGGGAGATTACTGTTTATGTTTAATAAATAAATGAAAGAACTAGGAAGCGTAGCCCTGGCTAACTGACATGCAGACTGGCCTGAGGCTGCACGGCAGCGACCAGGCCCCAGGTTCAGCCCCAGCCATGCCCACTAGGCCTACATTTTAATTTCAAAGCTAAGGTCTGCATGTGTATATTTCAAGATGTCCCATATCCACACTTAGCAAAGAAACAGAGTCATCTATCTGGAAGCTCCTATGTCAGGCAGCTGTCTGGGAGTGGGTAACAGGGCTCCTTTGTGATTAACCAGGAGTGAAGCGGCCGACTGCTGTGAACGGCCCCATCCCCCACCCTGCACTTAGGGCACAGCCCATAACTGCTGCCGTGTGGGTGCCTGGAAAGGGCACTGTCCTCAACTCGGCAGCTAAAACAAAGCCACTTCAGGAGCGAATTTTCCCACTGTTGGCGACTATACCCCTGAGGGTACTCAAGTTCCTGACTTAGTGCCCTCAGAGCTGAAGAAATCTCAACCTGAGCGTACTCCCCAAGTCAGGAGCAGAGGAGAGGGTCTTCCTTCCTTCAGAGAGACTAGATGGGGAGGGAAACAGCCCACAGCCTCACCTCCTGGTCGTTCAGTCCTAGTGTCAGCTGATCATACAAAAACTCAAGAAATGTTTGCTTTTGAGCACATAAGTCTTCGTTATTTTAATTCAAATTATATAAAAATACTTTGAAAAATTGGCATAGGCTGTATACATATTTACATAGACATTCTATGATATACATTGTTCATACAGACTTGAGCAAACTCTGACATAGTGTTTGCTCCATATTTAAGGGAGCCCATATGTCTAAGAAAATAGAGATCAAAGCATAAAATATGTTGGTATGTTCTTGAAAGCACAGTCCACTGAGTTGTAGGCAGTAACAGGGCAGGGTACTGGAAATACGAAATCTCTTTCACTCACTGTTAAAATGTCTCAAAGGCTGAATCCCGGTCGATGTTTCTGTTCTGAGTGAAATTAACCACACTCAACCACACTGTCTAGCTAAGACGCAGGTAAGTAGAAATTTTAGGCTGAAATTATAGTGGTGTGACGCTTTGAAGGAAGGAAATGCAGCTCTGAGACAGTGGCCCTCAGAACTGAGGGAATTGGGGGCGAGGGGGTTGTGCAGAGGGGCTCTCACTAAAGATTGAGATAAATGGTCTGGAACTCAACTTACAAGTAGGTTAAAAAATAACAACTTTCCTCCCTGAGGTCTCTAGCTCTTTAATTGAAGTATTTTCTATCTTGGAGGCCTCTTTTGAAATGCAATACCCCTGGGAGTGGTCACACCTTAAGTTATCAGCTAACGCCTTCAGAGAGCTTAGCAGACACTTGCAGGAAAGAAATGGGATTTAGGCAAAATGCCTGGGGGTTGGGGGAGGAGGCTCTGCCCAGGAGAAAAGTTAACTAGACAGCAAGTCAACAGACTTGTTGATAAACAGACAAATTTCATGTACTCCAGAGCACCTGGGCCTACAGTGGAGACTCCCACCCTCTGGATTCCATCAGGGACCACAATCACCATAAGACGACATCAACTATGTTAGGCATTTCAGCGCAGTTCCCCGGATCACCTTGGAAGCAATGTAAGTCACCATGGAGTACAAACAAAATAAACCCACTATTGGCCTGCGTATAACTGAAAATTATTAACCTTATTTAGAACATATTCAGACCATCTCTAAGGGCTGTTTGTATATATGAGATCAGACTTTTAAAAAATCATACATGCATTTTAAAGTAAGTCCACAGAATAGCAAGTCATAATAAATCTTCTTGGTAGTGGAAATTCACTGGATTGTCCTAATGTCACAACTCATCTGTTATGAGAAACTACAGACCATCCCTGACATAACGATAGATTTGTCTGACTTGACAATGGTTCAGATGCAACGTGCCCTCAGTCGAGAGTGTCCTGGAAGTGCCCACACGATCGTTCTGTTTCTCCCTCTCAGTCGGGGCTTCAGTATATTACACCAGCTATTCAACCTTTTATTGTAAAGAAGGCTTTGTGGGAGACAATCTGCCCAGGCAGAAGCTAATGTCAGTGTTTCAGGCAGGTTTAGGCTCAGCTATGAGTGTCATAGTGTTAGGTCTATTAAATGCATTTTTTTTTCTTTTTGAGACAGAGTGTCATTCCATACCCTGGGCATCATAGCTCACAGCAACCTCAAACTCTTAGGTTCAAATGATCCTCTTCCCTCAGCCTCCTGAGTAGCTGGGACCACAGGCATGTGCTATCACACCCAGCTGTGTTTTTCCATTTTTAGTAGAGATGGTCTCAAACTCCTGAGCTCAGACAATCCACCTGTCTCGGCCTCCCAGAGTGCTAGGGTTTACAAGCGTGAACCACTGCGCCTGGCCTAAATGCATTTTTGACTTAGGAAATTTTCAACTTAAGATGAATTTATTGAGATGTGACCCCATCATAAACGGAGGAGTATCTGTATATTGATGAAAGAACAGAAAAATAGGATTTCTTGTCTTTTTTAGGAGTCTGCTTTTAATTGTTTTTCCTCACCAGATATATTACACTCTCAGGGTTTATTGATAGTTTACCCTTCAATATCCATCTATATTGACCAATTTAGGGCAGAAGCTTTGCTGGAACTGTCTCATATAGAGGACATGCTTTTTCGAGTTATGTTGTGTGTTTGTTTTGAGGAGTTTTCAGTACTTTTCCCTGCATACTCCCCAGCAGAGATAAAGCTTTTCAAAGCTTCCTCCACACCTTTGCATCACAGACTGCCCTGGGAGACCTCGCAGCCCCAAGTGTGGGCTTTGTAAACACTCATCTCACCAACATCACCTCCATTTCCCCGATTCTGACAATGGGGAACACATATGCCACAGGTAAGAGCTATCATAAGTCATCTCTGAACTCCATTTCCCACTGATTCTTATCTTCTTTTGCCACGAAACTTGTCACTATCACCAACAACACAAGGCAAAGACAGGTGAGTTTTATTTCTGTTTCCTGTATATTCAACCTCTGACAAGCCATATTCATGAGCGATAGATGGGTCAAAGCTATTAATATTCTTATTTATGTATATTATTTGTAATTTATTTATTTACTTGGGGGGGGTGTTTGAGATAGAATTTTACTCTGTCACTTTGGGTAAAGTGTCACGGCCTCATAGTTCATCGCAACCTGAAACTTCAGGGCTCAGGAGACCCTCCTCCTTCCTGCCTCAGCCTCCCAGGCAGCCAGGACTACAGGTGTCCACCACCACACCCAGCTAGTTTTTCTGCTGTTAGTAGAGACAGGGTGTTGCTCTTGCTCAGGCTGGTCTCAAACTCGTGAGCCCAAGGGAGCCTCTTGCCTCAGCTTCCTGGAGTGCTGGGATTCCAGGCATGAACCACAGTGCCCAGCTACTGTATTCTTAAGTGAGTATTAGATTCATTTTGAAAGTGATCCTGAGGCAACAACGTGTTTGTTTTTGGTGCTTCACTTTGGTAAACATGTGTGAGCATCTCCTGTGCTCCGGGTGCTGCACTAGGCTCGGCGTGTGGAGTTGTGGGATGAGCAAACACAGCCTCCCAGACGGCAGACGGCAGCCGTTGGTAAGCTGTGCCTCATTTATGAAAGGACTGGTGGGGTTGATTCTGCGGAAAGACTACGGCACCTCAGGAGACTGGGTTTATAATCTCCCCCTGACGCTTACTGTGTGACCTTGGCCAAGCGGCTCTGGGTCTTGCTCCCATGAACGCTGACACCTGCCTCCACGAGGTGATTACTCTTTGTTCCCAAATGGTGTGATTCGGGATAACAGTCACGACCCCCGATCAGGGAGAACTAGTGCCTTCCCACAGAGCACCTCTCTCCTGCCGGTGGGTACGGTCGGTCACTACATTTCAAGTTGCCGTGGCCCTTGGAGCAGGGGACCCCACAGCCACCTGTGTTTCCACCACACACATTCATTCCCTGTGGAAAGACGGGGCTGCTCTCAGCTTTCAGTCTTCACTGTTAAGAAAAATAGTTGTATTAATGGACAAGCCAACTAGTAAATCTTATTAAGATCAGTAAGTAAACTGTATTTCTACAAAAAATAGGGGAGGGAGAGGAGGATTTCAACCTTTTGTTGTGTAAAAAATGCAAACTATCATGTCAGTTGAAGGACCCCCATTTATTCTACCTTTCTAGTGCCAGAATTCCCCAAGATTGGCGGGCAGTGGCTTATTGCTCTGATTTGATCGAGGCCACCACCATGAGATGCAATCTCCTGCTATTAGATTGTGGACTCTAAGGGAAAACTTCTATTTGTTAGCTATGAATACCTATCCTGCTGTCCTTCAAATCCTTGTATGAAAATCTTTGTGTTTAAGATAAAGAGGTCTTAGGAAAAATAATGAATAATAAGATGAAGTAAGTCAAAGAAACTCACTTACAAAGACCCTGGTTCAACCCCACGTGGATCTGTTTGAAAAGTGCGTTGTGAACATGGGGTCATCCAGATTGATAATCTATAGCCTCTGACTCTCAAAGACCCTCTCTTGTCCAGCCCCGCTGGCAATTTCTAGGTCTGCCGAGAGCTAACGTTCTCTTCCATTGCCCCAGTGGGAAAGTTGGGGCAGAAACAAGCCTCAAATCTTCCTTTTCCACATCAACTCTCCAGATATCTGCCACAGACAAGTTCACAGCTGCTGGCCCTGACCCCCGGGACAGGAGCCAGGCTGCCTCTGAAGCTCTTGGCTGTGTGTTGTGAACAGTGACCTGTTCGTTGCAAAGTCTACGTCATAGTACCGGCACACCTTCTGTTCAGGGTCAAAATGCTCTGTAGCCAGAAATAACAAGAGTGTTTGCCCCTCAGTTCAAGGTAGTGCCTTGCTAAGGAGATTGCCTTTCTCCTTCCCACAGACTTTGCTGCTACGTAGGAACTGGGCTCAGGAAACCCTTACTTAGCCCCTGATTATTGCACAGATTTGAAAATCCCATCACCTTGCTAGTGTTGACATTTAAGACAGAGGGACAGTGTGCGGTGGGGACACACAGGTCTCAGAGCCAGCAGACCTGGAGTGCTGTGCGAAGCTTGCCTGGAAGACAGTGATGCACTGTGATGGTTGAAGGTGACAGCTTTGGAGTCCCCAGTGTGGGTTGGGACTCGCCACCCAGCTCTGTGGTCTTGGGAGTGTTCCTCCACTCGTAGCTGTACTGATAACAGTAAGGTACAGGAGATTTGAGCCGCTGCAAGGCAAGCATTTCGCACCATTCTTTCCACACATTAAAGCCATACAGGACATTGTAAGTGGACATTTCTTAAGTCCTTGCTGTTTGTGCTGCCATAACCAAGCCTCCCCGGCTGTGTGGCTTAAACAACAGACACTTAGAACCTCACAGTTCTGGAGCCCAAATAGCGTGTGAGCAGGGCTGGCCCCTTCTGTCCCCTCTGCTCAGCTGCCTTCCCCGTGGGCCTTCACATCTCCCTCCCACCGTGTGTGTATGTGGAGGCCCAATTTCCTCCCTCTCTTAAGGACGGCAAGCATATTGAATTAAAGCCCACCCCAGTGGCTCACTGGACCTTGGTGACCTCTGTAAAAACTGTATCTCCAGGTGCAGCCACCTTGTGAGGCAGTGGGAGTTAGGAATTCCAAAATATAGATGTGGAAGGGACACAATTCAATCCATAATGCTGCTGCTATAAATAATATAATTATTTTTGTTCTAACCACTTTTAAAGCAGAGGTCATTCATTCCAGGGAATTACACGTCTTTGAATCTGGGACTTCTCGCCCACCGCCTTGAATGTGATTAATGGCTTGGAAAGGGCTGCAGCTGAGTGAACGGAGGAGCACCGGGACCGTGGGCAGGAGGGGAGTTTCCTTAAGGATGTGCTCCCGCCAGGGTGGAGAAGTGACTGGCAGTGCTCCAGCACCTTCGGGAGATGGATGGGCAGCAGCAGAGCTCAGGTGGGAGCCGCAGGGCTGAGAAAGGGGCCAAGGACAAGCACCCCCTCTCTGGCGGAAGAGCTGAGTTCAGAAGGCAATGGCGGATGCATGAGTACACGCCGGTCTCCCCCACTTACCGCCCGTGACAGGCAAGTCACTTAACGTCTCTGAAGCTGAAGACCTGCCAAGGCAGGGTGTCCCAGGGCTGGCATGAGATTCAGGGAGATAATCAAAGGCTGCGGGTAACACACACACACACACACACACATGTTGGGGGCTTTTCCTTCCTGAAATTATATGTATATGGAGTTCTAGACCCTTTAGGATGACCTCAGCAGCCTAGGGAGTGCCCTATGGCCAGACCTGGAGAGGGTGCCCAGGGAAGTCCTCACTGGGCTGGCTGTGAGGGCAGGGGCCTCACATACTTCCCCAGGACCTCCTGGAGGAAGCTGTCCTGCCCAGTGACCCAGAAGAAATGGGTCTCGTCTTAATCCAGTTAGGTTGTAGCCAAGTTGACAGCAGAACAGGAGAAACAGAAACTTCTGGGGAGTTCAGACACTATGAATATTTGGTAATACTTTGAGGGTTTTTTTTTTTTTTTTGGTTTTGCTTTATCTGCTTTATGAGCGATCTGCTTTATTTTTTTTTTTTTTTTGATACAGAGTCTCACTATATCACCCTGGGTAGAGTGCCGTGGCATCACACCTCACAGCAACCTCAAACTCTTAGGCTTAGGCAATTCTCTTGCCTCAGCCTCCCAAGTAGCTGGGATTACAGGTGCCCACCACAACGCCTGGCTATTTTTTGTTGTTGTTGCAGTTGTTTAGCTGGTCCAGGCCGGGTTTGAACCCACCATCCTCAGTGTATGTGGCTGGCACTGTAACCACTATAATACGGGCACCAAGCCAAGATCTGCTTTATTTTGACAGAGAACTCATTTTCCTAGGAAGTGATAACATCACTTAATGTACCTTTATCAGCAAATTGTGATTGAATGGAAACTCAGAAATGAGAAACAAGAATGGGCTTTTATGAAATAAACAAGGCACACAGAAGCACATCTCAGTCAAAATCTCTAAGTCTGAAGAGAAACTTCTCTGACGATGACAGGCACATGGCCTACA
The DNA here is from genome assembly GCA_963574575.1 of Galagoides demidoff. Taxonomy (NCBI): domain Eukaryota; kingdom Metazoa; phylum Chordata; class Mammalia; order Primates; family Galagidae; genus Galagoides; species Galagoides demidoff. The sequence continues at coordinate 17,843 of CAUYQV010143393.1, forward strand.
GATATATGAAAAAATGCTCATTATCCCTAATCATCAGAGAAATGCAAATCAAAACTACTTTGAGATATCATCTAACCCCAGTGAGATTAGCCCATATCACAAAATCCTAAAACCGGAGATGCTGGCGTGGATGTGGAGAAAAGGGAACACTTCTACACTGCTGGTGGGAATGCAAACTAAGACGTTCCTTTTGGAAAGACGTGTGGAGAACACTTAGAGAACTAAAAATAGACTTGCCATTTGATCCTACAATTCCTCTACTAGGTATATATCCAGAAGACCAAATCACACTACAACAAAGATATTCAGAATATTTATTGCAGCCCAATTCATAATTGCCAGGTCATGGAAGAAGCCCAAGTCCCCATTGACCCACGAATGGATCAATAAATTGTGGTATACGTACACCATGGAACATTATGCAGATTTAAGAAAGATGGAGACTTTACCTCCTTCATGTTTACATGGATGGAGCTAGAAAATATTATTCTTGGCAAAATATCTCAAGAATGGAAGAAAAAGTACCCAAGGTACTCAGCCCTACTATGAAACTAATTTATGGCTTTCATATGAAAGCTATAACCCAATTATAGCCCAAGAATACGGGGAAAGGGGAGAGGGAGGGGAAGGGAGGATGGGTGGAGGGAGGGTGATTGGTGGGACCACACCTATGGTTCATCTTACAAGGGTATATGTGAATCTTTCTAAATGTAGAATATAAGTGTCTTAACACAATTACCAAGAAAATGACACCAAGGCTATGTTAACCAGTTTGATGAAAATATTTCAGACTGTATATAGAACCACCACATTGTACCCCATGACTGCATTAATGTACACAGCTATGATTTAATTTTTTTTAAATCTCTAAGTCCAGACACTGGCTGTTAAGTCCTACAGCGAGCCGCCTATGGGCTTCTGGCACCTCCTGCTACAAAATACGCTGTTTTCTTTTTAGAACAGCAAATTCAGTGAACAGATGCGGGACCCCACTCGATTAATGTACAAGAGATTCTAGAACAGCAGAACTTTGGAAAATGAGAAAGCAAAGGAGTCCTAGCGTGAAGACACCTCAGGAGCTCCTGACACTTGATCTGCAGGGACAGTGAATTACAGACAGGGCAAGAGGACAAGGGACCTTCATGAATAGTCCTTTAGGGCACGGGAAGGAGCCAAACTCACTGTGAGACTGGACACAAATCATGCTTTTTTCAAGGATAATTATTCTGAATCAACAACTTAAATATTTCCAGTGGTCTTTTGCAAGACAAATATTTTCCCGGGATGAAAAAAACATGAGTTTTGCAAAGAAATAGAGACTTTATCCAAAAAGACTGAAATGTGTGTGTGTGTGCCTGTGTATGCACATTTATACATTTACACAGCATGTACACATCGTGTATGCAGATGTGCCCTGTGTCACACAGATACAACATGTACACACACATCAACAGTAGGTATTTACAACAAATCTGTTTCTTAATACTGCAATACCACACTCACAGAGTCACCACTGAAATAGAGGTACAGTATCACAGTGCTAATCACCGGGGCTAAAGATTATGTTTATAGCTACACTAAAGTTTAGTTTTATACATAGAAATCATAGCTCATTCCTCATAGCAGGAATTGAATATTTAACAGTTACCAATTGAAATTTATAAGAAACAATTAAAGAGAGAGAGAGATTGCCTTCATATAAGAAAATTAGCACCATGTGTAGCATCTATAGGAACCTTTGATGGAATCTGAAGCAATAATTCTTGTTAGGACAAAAACGTGAATTGGCAATACCTGTATTAATGAAGGGTCCTTAATCCCCAGCATAATTCTGTTTAAGGACCTTTTATAAAGGACCAGCAGGAGATCTTCAAGGGCCCAGTAACTCTACCTTGAACACCCAGCTCCCCCCGGGCCCCTGCCGCCCTGTCTGACCGCTCCTTTGAAGGAGGGTAGACTTGTTGAAACACAGAAAGACTCCAACCAGGACCCGACTTTAAAGACCAAACAATAAACAGCTACTTCACAGTCCTCAGAGTTCAGCCCTGTGCCTGAGACGCCCAGTAACGCAGAGTGGGGCAGACTCTGCACTCTGTCATCAGGCACGACTCTGGAGCAATTTCACAGACAGCCATGTTCTCACCAGCCGGTGAAAGGACTGAACTCTGCTATCTGTCGGAAATGGTCTTGGGTCGTGTTCCAAATATCTGAATAAACTTTAAAAACCCCAGTGCAATCACTTGGACACATTCCCGCATCCCTCCCTCCCTCCCATCCATCCATCCATCCATCCCTCCCTCCCTCCCTCCCATCCATCCATCCATCCATCCCTCCCTCCCTCCCTCCTATCCATCCATCCATCCCTCCCTTCCTCCTATCCATTCATCCATCCATCCCTCCCTCCCTCCCTCCTATCCATCCATCCATCCATCCCTCCCTCCCTCCCTCCTATCCATCCATCCATCCATCCCTCCCTCCCACCCGTCCCTCCCTCCCTCCCTCCCATCCATCCATCCATC
>CAUYQV010143394.1:0-16672 GCA_963574575.1 Galagoides demidoff
TATTCCATTCACAGTAGTGCCAAAGAAGATGAAATATTTAGGAGTCAACCTAACAAAGGACGCAAAAGATCTTTATAAAGAAAACTATGAAACTCTAAGGAAAGAAATAGCTGAGAATGTTAACAAATGGAAAAACATACCATGCTCATGGCTGGGAAGAATCAACATTGTTAAAATATTCATACTACACAAACCAATATACAATTTTAATGCAATCCCCATTAAAGCTCCACTGTCATAAAGATCTTGAAAAAATAATACTTCATTTTATATGGAATCAGAAAAAACCTTGAATAGCCAAAACATTACTCAGGAATAAAAACAAAGAAGGAGGAATCACTGTACCAGACCTCAGATTATACTACAAATCCATAGTGATCAAAACAGCATGGTACTGGCACAAAAATAGAGATGTAGATGTATGGAACAGAATAGAGAGCCAATAGATGAATCCAGCTCCTTACTGGTATCTGATCTTTGACAAGCCAATTAAAAACATTGAGCAGGGAAAAGTTTCCCTATTTAACAAATGGTGCTGGGCGAACTGTCTGGAAACCTATAGAAGACTGAAACTGGACCCACACCTTTCACCATTAACTAAGTTAGACACTCACAGGATCAAAGATTTAAACTTAAGACATGAAACCATAAAAATACTAGAAGAAAGTGCAGGGAAAACACTTGAAGAAATCAGCCTAGGTGAACATTTTATGAGGAGGACACCCTGGGCAATTGAAGCAACATCAAAAATACACTATTGGGACCAGATCAAACTAAAGAGCTTCTGCAAAGCCAAGAACACATTAAGTAAGGCAAGCTGACAGCCCTCAGAATGGGAGAAGATTTTCACAGGTTATGTCTCCAACAAAGGTTTAATAACCAGAATCCATAGAGAACTTAAATGTATTAGCAAGAAGAAAATGAGTGATCCCATCTCAGAGTGGGCAAGGGACTTCAAGAGAAAGTTCTCTAAAGAAGACAGGTGCACGGCCTACAGATATGTGACAAAATGCTCACCATCCTTAATCATGAGAGAAATGCAAATCAAAACTACTTTGAAATATCACCTAACTCCAGTAAGATCAGCCCATATCGCAAAATCCCAAAACCAGAGATGCTGGCATGGATGTGGAGAAAAGGGAACACTTCTACACTGCTGGTGGGATTGTAAACTAATATGTTCCTTTTGGAAAGACATCTGGAGAACACTTAGAGAACTAAAAATAGACCTGCCATTTGACCCTGCAATTCCTTTATTAGGTATATTACCAGATGACCAAAAATCACATTACAACAAAGATATTTGTATCAGAATGTTTACTGCAGCCCAATTCATAATTGCCAGGTCATGGAAGAAGCCCATGTGCCCATCAATCCAGGAATGGATCAACAAACTGTGGTATATGTACACCATGGAATATTAGGCAGCCATAAAGAAAGATGGAGACTTTACATCCTTCACATTCACATGGATGTAGCTGGAAAATGTTCTTCTTAGCAAACTGTCACAAGAATGGAAGAAAAAGTATCCAATGTACACACCCTTATTATGAAATTAATTTATACCTTTTATATGAAAGCTATAACCTACTAATAGCCTAAGAATATGGGGAGTGGGCATGGAGAGGGAAGGAGGAAAATGGGTGGAATGAGAGGGATTGGAGGGATCATTTCTGTGGTTTATCTTACAAGGGTACAAGTGAATCTTTCTAAGAGTAAAATATGAACATTTTAACACAATGACTAAGAAAATGACATGAAGGCTATATTAACCCGTTTGATGTGTTTCGGATTGTTTGTCAAAACACGACACTGTACCCCAGAAATGCATTAATGTACATAGTTACCATTCAATAAAATAAATTAAAAAAAGGGAAAATGTTTTGAGTTTCTGAGGTGTCTGTTGTTATTTCTCTTTTATCATTTCTGGTTGATGTTCTTAGAGATTTTATTGTTCTATTTCTGCTTAGGTTAGGTAATGGTTTATCAATTTTGTCAAACTTTTCAAATACAAACTTTTTATTTAACTGATCTTGTGAATGATTCTTTAGTTTTTAATTTCTTTTAATTCTACTCTAATTTTGGTTATTTCTTTTCTGTTTCTGGGTTTGGGTTTGGAATGTTCTTCCCATTCTAATTGCTTGAGATAACCGATTAAGTTGTTAACTTCCTCTCTTTCTGTTTTCTTTGTGAAGGCTTCCAATGCTATACATTTCCCTCTTAGAACTACCTTTGTAGTATCCCACAGGTTTTGATAAGTAGTGTGTTCATTGTCATTTTGTTCTAACAATTTGGTGATATCCATGTTAATCTCACCTTTGAACCAGTTAGCATTCAGCATAAGGTTAGTTTCCCCAGCTTAGTTTCAATATGAAGATTCCTGTTGCTGTCGAGTTCAACTTTCATTCCGTGATGATCCAAGATCATACAATGAATACTTTGTGTTCTTTTAAATTTGCCTAGATTAGACTTGTGTCCTAGGATATGATCAATTTTGGAGGATGATCCATGGGCAGATGAGAAGAATCTATACTCAGTTTCTTTCAAGTGAAATGTTCTATAGATGTCTGTTAAGTCCATTCATTCTAGGGTGAAGTTTACATCTACTATTTATTTGTTTATTTGTTTCTAGGAGGATCTGTCCAGAACTGACAAAAGGGTGTTAAAATCTCCAAGTATTACAATGCTGGAAGATATCAAATTGTTCATATTTATTATGCTTTGCTTTATAAATTGAGGAACATTTAAGTAGGGTGCATAAAAGTTACTTATTGAAATCTCTTAATGTTGAATGTTTTCCTTGACAAATATGTAGTGTCCATCCTTGTCTTTCCTTACCTTTGTTAGTTTAAAACCTATTCTATCTGCAAATGGAATTACACCCTCTGTTTTTTTCTGATTTCCATATCCCTGTATTATAGATGTCCATCCCTTCATCTTGAGTCTCTTTTTATCTTTTGAAGTAAGATGAGTCTCTTTTAGGCTATAGATTACTGTTGTGAGTTTTTGCATCCAGTCAGCCAAACTGTGCCACTTTAGAAAACAATTTAAGTCATTGACAATAACTGAGAGAATTCATAGGTATGGTAGTGTTTTGGATGTCATGTTTTTCAAAGATCCAGTGGATATTTTGAATTCTTCACCACTGTGGAGTTAGGTTTTGTTTGAAAAATTCTAGGTGTGTTAACTTTGGTAGTAGACCATTATGCTGGTCACTACAGAAAACAGGTTTGAGTATTTCCTTGAGAGCTGGTTTAGTTATGGAAAATTTCCTCAACATGTCTATGTCAGTAATATATTTGATTTTACCACCAAAAATGAAACTCATTTTAGCTGGATACAGGATACTGGGCTGAAGGATTTTTTGTTTTAGAAAATTGAAGGTCTATGACCTTCCTTTTTTGCCTTGAAAGTTTCAGCAGAAAGATTTTGTGTCATTCTAATAGTTCTCCCTCTGTATATAATGCTTTTTTTACATCTGGCTGCCTGCAGAATTTTCTTCTTTATATACTGGCAAAGTTAATTACAATGTGTCTAGGAGATGTTTTATTTGAGTTGAGTCTTTTGGGGGTTCTGAAACTGTCTACTATCTGCAGTTCTGTATCTCTTGCAATGTTTGGGAAAATTTCCTCCACAATATCTTGGAGTAGAGCACCTATGCCTTTAGGATCATCTTCTTCTCCTTCAGGAATTCATAGAAGTGAAAATTTTTGATCTTTTGGAACGATCCCACAACTGTCTCATGGAATTATCAGTTTTTGATCTCTATTTCTCTGCCTCTTGAAGTGCTTGGGATTGTTCAAAGCCCAAGCTTCAATTTCACAGATTCTCCTGCCTGCTTAATTCTATTACTCAGGTATTTTACTGTATTTCAAAAATCTTTGAATAAATTTTTCATTTCCTTGAGGTCTGTTATCTCTTTTCTCATTTTGTCCATATCCTTGGTGATTTCATCTTTGAATTCATTCATTTCCTGAGACAATTTTGAATAATTATTTTGATTTATATTTACACCTTTTTCTCTATTGTATTCTTTTTCTTTGTCATCCATATTCTGAATGCTATTTCTGACAATTCAGTCATTTGCCTGTGAATGGCATCTTCTGTTGTATCTCCTTTGTGATTCCTTGGGGAAGTTGATCTACTCTGGTTATTCATGTTCCAGAATTTTTCCTCTAGTCCCACTCCAAGATTATTTTCCACAGTTTGTCTGGTAAAAGTGGTAGGGTGAGATTTTATTGAGGGTCCAAGGAGGTAGAGTTAACCAGCATTTTACCAAAGAGCTGGGGCTTAGTTTTACTAAGTTCCCTTTCAGAGCTGTAGCCAAGGAATATGAGAACCTGTTTGGTGTGATCATGCTGGCTATCTGACTTATAGCCAGTCAGCCTCTATCCAATCCTAATCAGTAGTGTTATTAGATTGAAATATAAGCTGTGGAGAGATACAAGCCACTGAGCTTCATTGCTCCCCACCAGCAACAGCTGGAGGAGGAGAATCAGTCCTTCCTCCTATAAAACAGGTACTGCTTCACCTTGGAGGGTCCCTGGGTGAACAGCCCAGATCAAGAGTTCTAGTGTGATTTTCCTGGGCAGTATAATCATTGCTAAACATGTAGAATTCAAAGGATCTCCAGCAACCCAATAGTAGAATTCCTCAGGAAGTTATGTCCCCAAAACTGTGAGGCAGTAATCTGGTTCCCTCTAGTGAGAAATAAGGTTAGGAAGGTGTACCTAGCTGAAGTGTCTGTCCAGAGTCATCAGCACCTCCACTCCCCTGCCATGCACCAGTGCCAGCAACCCTGTTGGGCTTGAGCCTGGTTCCCTACCGTGAGCAACAGAGTCAGGGTGGTATGGCCACCAGAATCCCTTGCAATCATTGCCTAGCCCTTACTGCACAGTGCCACCAGCAACCCCAAGGGGCTGAAGCCCAGTTCCCTCCAGTGGTAAATGGGCTCAGGGGAGTGCACTGCCAAAGTCTGACTAGGGGCATGAACACCTCCATGGCATGTGTCTCTCTCCCACATTTCCCTCTTTCCCCACACCCTTCCACTTCCACTTGAGTCACTCTTTCTGTGCTGCTGTCCAGCAGCCCACCCAATGCACAGGCCTCTCATGGAATTGCCAAACCCTCTGAAGTCTGCAGGGGGCAGGCCTGCAGTCTGCCATGTGAGGCAGAAAAGGTTCACTGTTATTTCAGAATTGCAGGGAACATATTTGTTCAATTTTATGCTGGGCAGGATGATGCCTAAGTTCATGAGTGGGACCTCTCTGGAGAAGGGGGCCGGGTGTTTAGCAGCTCTCTCCTATGGGATAAAATAAGAGGTCTTTTGGTTCCTGGTCATTTTCAGAGAGCACACAGTGGAGCCTCTCTCTTGGGGGAGGGCTCTGTCATCCTCTTGGTAATTGGCTTTATAGCCAGAATTTGTTTTCCTGGAGTCTCAGCTTTCTTCTGCAGAAATGATATAGTCTTATCTATCTTTTTTCTTAGCTAAGCTGCTCATCTTCATTTTCATTGAGTGCCTTCTGTCCAGTAACTCTCCCTCTGGACAGGAGACTCTGTCAAAAGCTGCCTCTAGTTGCCCATCTTATTTTCTTCTCCTCAAAAATTCAATTTTATTCACTTAAATTTGTTTTAAAATTTTACTATTATTAAATACATTTCTATTTTCCTTTAAATATAATAAACATTTTGATTATTTTAGGTGAGAAATTATTTGTTGCAACCCTATATAAAAACACTTCATCTTAGTCAAAAGGCTGAGATACAATCCACATTTTTGTGAAAACAAAATTTCGTTCTTAAGTTTTGTACATGTATTTCCAGTTTATATTTTGATCAAATATGCTCAAATTTTGTACATTTTGAATACACATACAATAACAAATTTTAAGATTTTAGATTCTTTAAATTATGTGAAAAAATTAAAAATCTTGCTGATTTTACTGAACTAAATGAAGGAAAATTCATTTTATGGAATAAAATACAATTTATGTATTATGTGTATATTATTAATGCAAATATTGCTGATCCAATATGAGCATAATGATAAATATGGTCAGTTGTGTTATGTTGTCAGCTTTCAATCATATAAAAATTACAACTTTATACATATTTTAAAATTTTGTCATTATGATATTTTCATTTATTATGTTGATTTATAAATTATAAATATTTAGACATATGGTATATAGACATTTATCTGTACTCTTGTTGCAGATCCTATAAGTGTCATATTTAGGGAATGGGTCAACATATAGTCATTACCATTACTTACCAGAGTTACTAAATATACAAATGAAGAGTCACATGTTAAGCAATTACCTGTTCTTGTCATAGAGGTAAAATTTTCACACTCTTGAATTCCAAAGTTTTGTATCAAAGCTCTGATTTGTTCCATTAGAGTTGTGTTTTCTACTGTGGCAGATAACTAAAATAGGAAATCTGCACAAATGCATATAAAGATTTAAAGCCTTGGTAAAATAAAATTACTAAAAACTCAAACACTAATACAGAGCATATTTCTAGGCAATTTTTCTTTATATTTACATTGCTCTAGCACTTTCTTCCCCCCAAATCTGAGATGTTCTTTGTCAAGCCTTATGATAAGCTTTGTATGAAGTAGTGTTGGAACATATTCTTTGAAACACACAAGTTCCAAAGTCTCAATCAGGAAGAAATAGAACTACTGTACAGACAAATGAAGAAGGTTAGAATTGAAACAACAATGAAACATTTTCCAATCAAGAAACATTCCTGACCAGATGGATTCACAGCCAAATTTAACAGACCTATGAAGAAGAATTGGTGTCCATACTGCAGAAATTATTTTATAATATTGAGAAGGAAGTAATCCTCCTCAACTCATTATATGAAGCCAAAATCACTTTTATACCTATGCCAAGAGGGGACATGATAAAAACATAAAACTACAGACCACTATCCTTTATGAATATTGATGCAAAAATTCTCAATAAAATTTAGCAATCAAATTCAATAGCATATCAAAAAAGTCTACCAATACCATGTGCATGCCAGAGATGTAAGAATGATTCAGCATACATAAATCCATAAATATAATTCACCACATAAATAGAAGCAAAAACAAAGACAATATTATCATCTCAATAGATACAAAAAAAGCATTTGAAACAAGCCAGCACACTTTTATGATAAGAGTTACTTAATAAACTAGACATAGTTGGAAGATACCTCAAAATTACAAAATCCTTGTATACATGACAGGCAACTACCATCATACTGAACAAGGAAAAATTAAATGTATTCCTACTTAGAACATGAACTAGACAAGGCTATCCACTGTCACCATGTTTATTCAACATATTGTTGGAAGTCCTAGCCAGAGTGATCAAGGAAGGGAAAAAAAATTAAATAGGGAAAAAGAGAAGTCAAACTGTTGCTCTTTGCTGATAATATGATCTTATGTATAGAAAACCCCAAACATTCTGCTGAGAGCCTCCTGTAATTGATAAATAAATTAAGCAAAGTCTGAGGTTACAAAATCCATGTATGTGAATTAGTAACATTTCCATACAGCAGGAGTCAAGCTAAGAAATGAATCTAAGACTTAATACTTTCACATTAGCTACAAAGAAAAAAAAATACCTAGGAGTATATTTAACCAAGGAGGTGAAAGACCTCTCTAAGGAGAACTACAAATCACTGAGGAAGGAAATCACAGAAGGTGTAAACAAATGGAAACACATATGCTCATGGATAAGTACTCAACATTGCAAAAATTTGTATACTACCCAACATGATTTACAGATTCAACATAATCCCATCAAAATATCCATGTCATTTTTCACAGATCTCAAAAAAACATAATTCTATTCTTCATGTGGAAACAGAAAAGATACTGAATATCAAAAACAACCTTAAGGAAAAATAACAAATTTGAAAGCATCACTTTATAACACTTCAAGCTGTACTACAAAGCTATAGTAAGCAAAACACAATGGCACTGGCACAAATTAGAGACATTGACCAATGGATCAGCATGAAAAACCTATATATAAAACCATCCCCATTGGCATCTCATCTATGACAAAGCAGAAAACAGTGTACACTGGGTGAAAGAATTCCTATTCGATAAATGTGTGGGAAAACTGGATAGCCACACTTAGAAGACTGAAACAGGATCTTTACCTCTCACCACTCACAAAAATTAATTAATTAAGTATAATAGACTTAAATCTAAGCCATGAAACTAAGAATTCTAGATGAAAATATTGGAAAAACCCTTCTAGATATTGACCTAGGCAAAGAATTTGTGAATAAAATCCTGAAGGCAACCACAGGATCAAAAAATAAATAATAAGTGAGACTTGATTGAATTTTAAAAGCTTCTGCATAGCCAAGTAAACAGTCAACAGAGATAATGAATAGACAACCTACAGAAAGGGAGAAAAAAATTACATGCTGTACATCTGATAAAGCACTGATAACCAGAATCTAAATCTACAAGAACTTAAAATTATCAGCAAGAAACAATCAGACAACACCATTAAAAAGTAGATGAAACAAATGAACAGCTTTTCAAAAGATGTTAGAATAATGGTCAATAAACATATGAAAATATTCTAAACTAATTAATCACTAATTAATAGAGAAATGCAAATCAAATCCAAAATGAGATATCACCTAACTCCAGTGAGAATGGCTTTTATTAAAAAGTCTCCAAATAACAGATGTTAGCATAGATGTGGAAAGAAATTACCACTGTTGGTGGGACTGCAGACTAGTACATCCTCTATGGAAAATAGTATGGGTATTCCTCAAAGAACTAAAAATAGACTTACCATTTGATGTAGTAATCCCACTACTGAGTTTTTATGCAAAGGGGAAAAAATTATCAAAAAGAGACTCAAATGTTTATTGCATCACAGTTCGCAATTGCAAAGATGTGGACTCAACCCAAGTGCCTATCAATACATGAGTGGATAAACAAAATGTGCTATACATGTACCATGACGTACTGCTAAGCCATAAAAAATGATGAAATAATGTCTATTCATCATTAAAAACCTGGGTGAAGCTGGAGTCCATTATACTAAATGAAGTATGGCAAGAATGAAAAAAACAACCACATATACTCATTATTAAATTGGAACTAATCAATCAGCATTCATATGCACACATGGAAGTAAAATTCAATGGTAATCAAGCAAGTGGGAGAGGGGAGTAGGAGATGGTTCAAATCATACTAAATGTGTACACTGTACACCATCTGAAGGATGGGCACATGAATAACCTTGAAATAAGCTGCACAAAACAATTTATGTAGCCAAAACATTTCTATCCCTATAATATTCAGACAGAAAATAAAAATAGCTATCAAATACCATGAACATAACAAATTCTGAAATAAAGGAATTTTTATTAATTAACTGTTCTACACAGTTATTTATTTTTTCTATACATAATCAGTAATTTCTATTTACCTATGATAATGATTTTATAATATTTCTATACGGAGACTAAGAAAATTAATCACTATGACAATATGCTTAATACAAGTTTTTAAAATGGGGATAATGTAGAACAGTTTCTCTAGTTTCATAACATTATTAGCAATACCAATTATATTATAGAATTTTATCAGACTTGGGAAACCTCTATCCAATATTTATCATATGTAAAATGCAAGATTTCAAGGGCATTCCAAGTTTTTCTGTGCAGGGACAACTCCTAGTGATCTTAGGATTGACAGCATTCATTATCCAGTTTATCACCAATGTCCTTGTTTTACTGATAGAATTTTGAGTTTTATGTTACTTTTGTCAACGTCAGTAATTCACATTAAATAAGAAATTTAAATATTTTTCCATTGTGGTCAATTGATTCATTTCTCATTAACTGAACTATGAAAAAAATCTAATAGTTGATACATTATTTCTATTAGAAGTTTATCCTTTGCTCTTAGTGAATTATTGCTTTGGCTTGATCTGAATTTACTTTTATGATTCACTTCATAATATCAGAATAATTTCTATCATGTCATCACTCCATTTTATATATTAGAAGACAATTAAATACGATAAACAAAAATAAGAAAATGGAACTGATCCCACATACCAGCTACCAGAGCTGTTCATTATTGTCATGCTATTACATAGCTTTCCAACATTTGAGGATTTCTAAGTTCTTAGATCTGCCAATTGTGCAATGGGCATCCTTGTATAAAGTTACCTATATATCAGTGACTATTGACAAAGAATACACTCATAGATGAATTTGCTAAGAGTCCTGATATATATGGCTAAATTGTCCTCAAGGAAGACCTCAATTTTCATCCTTTCTCAAACCATTACCTGTGTTCCTACTTCTTCACTGTCTTATACAAAACATTTTATATTAGAAGATATGTCTAGTCTTTCAGAAATATGACCATAAAAAATGAAAATAAACATTGCAGAAAAATTTGTAGTACACAGGTATACATTACTCAAATACTCTGTATATCTAAGAAATTTCTCCTCAATCATTTTGTTATTATGCCTGAAGAATATAGATCAAATCATTAGATTGAAATTCATGGGTAAAACGCACATAAATGATAGTAGAGACCTAGAAAGTCTTAGAAATTTGTTGCAGTGCCGTTTACTTAGGATAGTATTTCAGATAATATCATTCTGTATTTATGGCGTTTAAATGCCAGATGGTTGAAAAACTATAGTCCTGAACATCTGGAAAGAAAAGCTAAGTACAATTCTGGGTGAATAAGTTGGACTACATCTAAACACTAATTAAAGGTTATTGCTTGAATATGAAAGACATGCTTGTTTTTGCAAGTCTTGTAAAACTAATTACTTCAAATTTACCTGAAACTCTGGTGAGGTTGATAATAAAGAAGAGACAAAAATACCATGCACTAATAGAAAGTATTTCTCTTAAAATAATGCAAAAAATAAACTTCAAATAGAACAAATTTATATATATATATCCAAAATTTTGAAACTAATACATGAGAATCATAACTTTTATTACATTAGTTACCACATGCAGAAGCTCCTTGAAACAGAGTTACAAATTCAGCAAAAGAGCAGAACTACAAAAAAAGGGCCTTTTTTATTGCTTAAAGAATTACCAAACCAATCAACAGAGTAAATTGTCTTTAAAATACTATTTTTATCCAGGTATATACACTTAATCAATGTATTATTAGACCACATCTATAGGGATGTAATAGCTAAATTCACTATAAATCCCTTTAGAACAAAAGGCAACAAAATACTGTGAGGCCTGACATCTTAAATTTTAGCTTAAAAATATTATTTTGAAAGAAACTATTTAGTTTGGATAGTTATATACTATAGATCACATCTTCTAAGAAAAATCTATATTTAAATAACTGGTAACCCCATGGGGAACATTTCCCTATCACTTAAAACTAACCTTTAGGGAATTTTTTCTTTATGTCTACAGATCTAATTGTATACAGTAAACACAGCCAAGTTGAAAGATTACCCAATGAAGATAAAAGCTAGATAAAATATCTGAAATAGTACTTAAAAAATATAAGTACACCCCAAGTAAACAAAATAAATGAAAAAAAAATCACATTTTACAGGCAGAGCAAGATGGGAGCCGGGATCGATCTTTAGATTAAATCTCACGATTTCAGGTAAGAGGGAGGGGGTTGGATCTTTCTCTGCATGGAGCGCTGGTGCAGAAAGGCATCAATGGGTGTGCAGCAAGGTGGTGGATTGATGGACTGGAATTGGAACCCAGAACCCTGAAGTCTGGCAGAGAAATTTTGGATTGATGCTGAAGTGGTACCAGCCAAGGTGGCCTTAGCAGCACCAACCAACCCCTCACCCATTCAGGACTACAGTTCCCAATTCATGGGGAGTATGGGTGTTTTGTGGAGACTTTGGTGAGGTGTGGACTCCCAAGCGGAATTTGGCAACCAGAAAGGGGAGACATTTGGACCCCATTTGGAGCAGCAGGCGTCTAGGCAGCCAGACAGAAAATTGAGGGAAAAGGATCCTGCTTAGGAAACAGACACACTTTGCAATTATAGAAATGGCAACAGCCACAGACACCTTTTCCCAAAGGCAAGGTGTGGCAATTTGAATCCCACCAGCAGGCAGCCATCTTGCACCCAAAAGGGATCCAGGATCACCCGCATTTCACTGGAATTTCTGCAGGGGGAACTTGTGAAACCTCCTTGTGAAGATTTTATTTTATTTTTTTCTTCTGAGATTGGTGAAATTAACAGAAAGGTGAGGGTTTAGGAGGCAGAGTGCTATGGTAGACAGGATATAAGTTTAGCTCAGGTATTCCAAAATAGAAGGTGTGATTGTGTGTGCTGAATCATTCCTGGTAGGGAATATTGGAAGTGGACTTGCAATTTGGGGAGTGTAGTGATCTGGTGGATTGCTGGATTCAAGGTGTGACCTCAAACTGTGGAATCTGATTGAAAAGTCTTTGTGCCCTACACTGAAGTGGCAGGTGCCAGCAGCAGTCAGCCCCTCCCCCACGGGGTCTACTGAAAAGTTTTAGGGCTCCAGGCTGGCCAAAGTGGAGGGCGCCAACGGCCACCAACTCCTTACCCATGGAAGATTATAATTTCCAGTTCAATGGGAAACTAAGAGTACAAACTAAGAGTAGAAAAAACTGGTGAAGAGTGGATGACTCCTCTGAATTTAAAGGGTAGATAGGGGTGTCATCTGGAACAGAACAGCTGAGGATAGGCAGCCAGTCAGGGGATAGACATATTTCAAAAATTCAAAAACACTGACGGCATAGCACTTCTTCCTATGGAGCCAGGTGTGGTGAGTGGAATATTACCTGCAGGCAGCCATCCTACACCTAAAACAGGTTCAAGACACCCCACACTTTACAGGAACTGTTGTAGGGAGAATTTGTGCAACCTGCCAGCCAAGATTCCTCTTGAAATTCGCAGCACCAATATTCCTGCAGAGTCTAAGCGCCAAATGGGTAGCCAGGCAAACATCAAAAAAAAAAAAAAGTGTAAAACTGAGAAATAGGTATAAGCCTGGGAACCACTCATGGTGCCACGTGCTGTCCAGAAAGTATATTCCCACCAAAGTTGATCCCTATGTAATACGTATAGTTGTATATATATATATATATTTTTTTTTTATTGGTGGTGCCCCCCCAATTTTTTTCTCATCTTTTCTTGTAGGAAGTATTGTTAATTTTTTTCTATTTTTATTTTTTTTATTATTTTATTAATACTATTTTTCTTTTTTTTCTCTCTTCCTCTCCTTTCTTGCTTATGGTTGCTGAGAGTGCTTACATCAGACTATTAGACTTGGGGTTTTTTGTTCGTTTGTTTTTTGGGTTTTTTTGTTTTAGTTTTGTTTTGTTTTTACTTTTTTTCTTCTTTTTTTTAAATCAGTTTATGATTACTATCACTCTTGCTGTTGTTATTTTTTTGTCTGTTTGTTTACTTGTTTCTGTTTCTGATTGTATGTGCATCTGCGTGTGCTTGGGTGTCTGGTGGCTTTTTTGTCTGTTTATTTGTTTGTTTGGTTTCAACATGTTTTGTGCTTTGCTAAATCCTCAGGATGGCTATTTTCCCTAATTTCAATTTTCACATTCAATAAGAACATAGGGGAATGGGGGATGATGGCTGTCTGGAGCTAGTTTTCAACAAAAAATTCATTCCAGAGGGAGAGATAATGGCCAGAATTACCCAACATAGCTGAAGGAAGGGAGCAGAGCTGAGAGAAGAGATAGATAAATGCATATATACCCTGCTAACGTAAGCCAGGATTATAAGGAAACTTATTTCAGTGGGTAGAGACTTGGATCTCTGCACTATGGTTGGAAACTCAGGAGCTACTGAGGTGCACAAACCCAACTGGAGATACCTCCCATCCCAGCATTACTACAGTGACCCTGCTGTGGTCTAACTTTGGAGAGTCACCTCCCCAACTCCGTGGTCTGCCAGAGGGAACCATACCTCTCCCTATAGGGATTTCAGAGCTACAGAACAGCGATGACAAAGGCAGTTGAGGGAGAATCTCTTTTGCTGTCTTTATATCCACAGGTCTAGATTGACTTCAGGTAGAACATTCTCCAGCAGTGAGTGCCTGACACAAACAGGTTTCAGCTCCCTCTGCTGGCTGGAGACAAAGGGTGGTAACTGAATGGAGGAGGCATTGACATTACTTTGACTCTGACAGACAAAAAGCCTTGCCACAGTTGCTTATTGGACAACTGGGTCACAGCCCTGTGAGGCTACCAGTGACTGGGTGTGACATAAGTGTAAGGTGGGGAAGGAGACATCAACCTTCCAAGACTAATTTATTTGCTGGTTTGGTCCTTCTGACCTGATGTAGCACTGAAGTGAGTCATACCTGAGCTGCCAGGAGACCCCTGCTGTCTAGTTGCCAGAGACCTTTTGAACTCCCCCACCTGACACCAGTGATGATGGGGACAATTGATTTCGACCTCTTGAACTGGGCCAAAAACCTGAGGACTATCCAGAGTGATACACTAGGTGTGTGGTTGTAGGAAGGTGTGATTTTTCTTTCCCAATTATTGCCTGTAGGGGGTAGGGTGACTTAATTGCTGGTATTTCTCCGCAGCTGAGACTTCAACCCAGAGCAAATGACTTACTAGGGTAGAACAGAGACCAACTAAAAACAAGGCAGAGACACCTGGTCCCACCACACCAAGCAGGTCCCCAGTTTATCAGGCTATAGCACTGAAAGGATCCTGGGCAAATTTCAAGGGGAATAGGTACAGACACCAGTCTCAGCCTTTGGGCAAAGGGCTTGTTAATTACTGCTTCTGGAGCCCCCAGCCCAACTTCTCCTTATCTGCTCACCTAGTCAAATGGTGTAAATTCAACATATGGCAGAATCAGTGGAAAACTCTGGTAACATGAATATCCAGAGTATATCAACCCCCCTGCCCAAGGAAGGCTGTGGCAGAAGCAACTGAAGATCCCACCCATAAACAGATGGCTGAGATGTCAGAAATTAAGTTCAGAATCTGGATAGCAAATAAGATCAACAGAAAGGAAGAAAGGAGGAAATTAGAATTTCAAGAAATTATTCAAAAGATATCAAAAGCATTCAGTGATTTCAAAGATAAAATGACCAATGATTTTAGCACATTGAGGCAAGACCTTGTAGCCCTCAAAGATCTGAAAAATACAGTAGAATCCCTAAGTAACAGAATGGAGTAGGCAGAAGAAAGGATCTCTGACATTGAAGATAAGCTTTTGAACGTGCCCAAGTGCTCAAAGATGAAGAGAAATGGAGAGGAAAAACACATCATTCTCTAAGAGAGTTCTGGGATAATTTGAAGAAAATTAATATTTGCTTTGTGGGAATCCCCGAAGGTGATGAAGTTGTTTCACAAAACACAGAGGCTCTTCTTCATGAAATTATGAAAGAGAATTTTCCAGATATGCCAAGAGATTCTGAGATTCATATAGCAGATAGTTTGAGAAACCTGGCATGAATCAACTGGAATAAGACATCCCCCAGGCACATCATAATTAACTTCACTAAAGTAATATGGAAGAGAAAATTCTGAAAGATGCTAGACATAAGAAAAACATAATCTACAATGGAAAGAATATTAGAATGACTGCAGATTTCTCTGATAAAACCTTTAAGGCTAAAAGAGAGTGGTCATTGACTTTCAATCTCTTAAAACAAAACAACCTTCAACCCTTGATCCTGTATCCAGCTAAACTGAGTTTTATTTATTAAGGAGAAATTAAATACTTTAATGACATTCACACGTTGAAGAAATTTGCCATAACTAAAACAGCTATCCATGAAATTCTCAGAACTATCCTCCACAATGATCAGTGCAATCCTCCACCACGAAAGTAAACACACCATGAAACTTTTGATCAAATTCCAACTTCTATAGTGGGGAAAAGATTAAAAATGTCCACTGGACTTTTGAAAAACTCAATAGCCACAATTTTACCAAGCTTATCAATATTCTAGATCAATTTGAATGACTTAAATTTTCCTCTAAAGAGGCAAAAGTTGGCAGACTGGATACAAAAACTCAGGCCAAATATCTGTTTAATATAAAAGTCTCATCCAACCTTAAAAGATAAATATAGACTCAGAGTGAAGGGATGGTCATCTATATTCCAGGCAAATGGAAAGCTGAAAAAATCAGGTGTTGCAAATTTTTTTATTTTGTGGTTCATATTCTTTTTTTTTTCCCTTTTTTTTTATTGAATGGTAACTATGTACATTAATACACTTCTGGGGTACAGTGTGGGGTTTTCACATGCAATCTGAAATACTTCCATCAAAATGATCAACATAGCCTTCATGTCATTTTTTCAGTTATAGTTTTAAAACATTCTGATTCTACTCTTAGAAAGTTTCACTTGTACCCCTGTAAGATAGACCTTGAAAATGGTCCCTCCAATCCCCCTCCCTCCACCCGTTCCCCCCTCCCTTCTCCCTCACCCCTCCCCACATTCTTAGGCTATTTGGTTATAGCTTTCATATAAAGGTATAAATTAGTTTCATAATAAAGGTGTGTACATTGGATTCTTTTTCCTCCATTCTTGCGATACTTTGCTCAGAAGAACATTCTCCAGCTCCATCCATGTGAACATGAAGGACGTAAAGTCTCCATCCTTCTTAATGGCTGCGTAGTATTCCATGGTGTACATATACCACAGTTTGTTGAT
>CAUYQV010143395.1:0-10002 GCA_963574575.1 Galagoides demidoff
TGGGTTTGATGGCACTAAATTCAACCCTCACACACATTACTCAGTAGCTTTATGACTTTTCTTCAGAGGATCAGGACTTAATTGGATCAGTGTTTAAGAAGAACAGAGACATAGCCTAAGAATGTGGGGAGGGGAGAGGGAGAAGAGAGAGGGGAATGCCAACTCTTAAAATACAAAAGTTGTTACTAGTTCAAGTCCACAGATAGAGAAACTAAGTAACATGTTCAAGAGCACATCCCTGGCCAGAGGCGGAACACATATTCGAGCTCTTGGTGGCCTGATTGCAAAGCCTTGACCCTTGTACTGACCTCTGCACTGACTGCCCAGTACCTAACACAGTGGACAATGACTTTCAGAAGTTCATAATTTAGGGATACATCATGCACATACATAAATGACCCTGCCACAAGACAAATGGACCTCCCTGCTACAGAGGAGAAGTTTATAAGGTAACTTGTATATAAAGTACCCAAAGAATAACTTGTATATAAAGTACCCAAAGAATAACCCTATGGCAGGTGCTCTGGGAGCTTCCTGGGGAGTGAGAGATTTAAACCGAGCCAGTGGGGCATTCCTTTCAAATGCCTTCCTAAAAACAAGACTCTTGGTTTCCAAAACAGTTTCCAATTTATCAGTCTAGTAACCCCATCAAAAAAGGAAAGGAGACTGCCTGAGAAATGACTTCCATGTGTTCTCTTTGTACAGGGCTGTAGGGTCCAAATGACATGCAAGGAAAAAGGAGCAGCATGAGGCTGGCACCATTGTCATTTTGTCATTTTCGTCTTTGCTTCTGGACCCGGGTCCATTCTGTGTCTCAGATGAGAAGCTAATAATGATTGCTCATATTTATTAATTCCCTGCCGTATGCCAAGAAGGGTTATAAAATCTTACACGTAGCAACTCATTTACTCTCCATAACTACTGAACAGAGAGTTACTAGGAAGGATTGCAAAAACGAGGAAACTTAGACATGGGGAGATTAAACACCTTGCTAATATCACCCAGCTAGACAATAAGGAACCAGCATATGTGTCTTGGAAACTGGATATTAGAGGCCGGATATTTAGGCCCCATGGTCTCTCCATAGTGTCTGTGACTCCAATATCCTGCAGTGAATTAAAATGGAGTTCCGGAGCAAGAGAAGGTGTGAATCTGTGGAAAGTTAGGTCCCCACAACTGTCTCTTGTGGGCAGGACAATGTTTCTCCTTCCTTTTGGTTCTCCTCCCTGACTCTAGTTTCCTAACCATCAGTAAGTTGGCAACTCACAGGGAGTGCCTGAGAAACAAACGGGCTTCATGTGCTACACAGCCTACTGTCCTCTGCCTCATGTCACACAGAAACCCTGTGAAGGCCGACCCAACTGTTTCCCTGCCTCCAATCCGAACCCTTCTACTCTTCAGCTGGGTCCTGAGAAGGAACAGTTGTCACACTCAAATTAAAGAGAGTTGAATCAAGCAAGGTTAGGAAGCAAAGCGCTTTTCCTCAAAAGCCGACAAGGGAGGAGAACAGACCAGAGTTAGCAGAGCCTGGGGAGCTCTGTGGCTGTGGGAGAGACACCACACTTAGGTCCTGCTGCAAGTATGAACCTGCCCTGCCATTGCTTTATCCCTACTTGTACTCACCATTTTCTCTTCCTGAGATGACTTTCCTCTTTGCCAGTTAATTCCTGTCTTATCTTAAAGATTAATTTAAACATTGTTGTCTGTGAAGCCAAATGTCCCAGCCTGCTCCATCTTTCCAGACTGAGCTGCGGATGGCTGTCCATCATGGTGGACTGGATTAAAGGGAAACTGCAAACAGGGTGCTCAGGGCAGGGACGACAGTGGTGAATAGGCTCCCGTGCCTGTGTCCCAGAGGTACACATCCTACTGGCTGAGCTACGTTGCCCACTTTGAACAGAACAAGTCTCAGCAATATATTGCCAATCCTCACTTTGATTTTTCCTATAGCAATTTTCCATAAAAGATTCGAGGAGGTGATTGCTCTTTAAAAAACCGCATGCAATTTGTCTGAGTTCCTTCATGGTGACCTTAGTAGGTCAGATGCAATATTCGAAGGTTATGCTAGAGCATGTGATTCCAGTGAAGCATCCTCCAATCTCTGCTACCAAATGTCACATTTTGAAAAAAAAAAAAAGAATAAATATCACATTTTGATATCATCTTGCTCCAAAGATCCCCTATGACATAATAAGTGATGCTTTGCTCAATGGAAAAACGACTTTTCCCGTCTATCACTCTCTCAGCAGCCCTATTTTCCCAAGGCTTGATATATAAGTGCACATTGATCATTTTAGCCTAACCTTATTATTCCTATGGAGACAAACTTTAATAGTCCAATCCAGCTAGTATTAGCCACCTCCATTTTAAACAAATCTAATGCATAAAGTTCCAACTTGCAGAGCAAGCAGTGTGATGTTCTAAACTGATTCAAACAAAAACTAATCTGCAGAAACATCATCCCAAAAGCTAGTTCCCAATTGCACTTCAACTAGGACTTGAGAGGCACTGTGTGCTTTGACACAAATCTCTACACACAACTAAAAGTCTCTACATGGATCTAGGTAGGCAAGCGACTATACCTCACTGAGTCTCGGTTTTCTCATCTGTCAAATGGGGATAATGTATGCATTTCAGGGCAAGGGTAAAGAATAAAAGAGTACGTGCTTGCAGAGTGCCTAGCATAGTAAATAAGAAAACAGAAGTAAACTGTGGACAGTATTTCATTTCTTTTTTATCGAGTATTCATCTCCTCCACTATTATCTTGCTCACCACATCAGCTTAGCAAGCTCTATGGAGGAAGACACAGAGCAGCCAGATAACCAATCCTACTTCTGCCACTAACTAGTCTTATCTAAATTCTGCATATTCCTAAGAATTCTAGGTGGCTCAACAAATCAGAAAACATGACAGCCCAGTAATTAAAGAAGTATGTAATTGAATGCAGACAGCCACATTCATCAAACTCTTTCTTAGAGATAATATCGTATTTCTTTGGGACAAAATGATAAAGCATGCTGAGTGTGGTGATGTTAATATGCCTTTTAAATATACACTTACATTTTTGTGAGCACCCTAATGGATATAGGTTGATATAATTTGGGATGGTAGTAAAAAGGAAGATCTGAATTTCTTTTACATAATACAAAAGTAGTAAAAAGAAAGATCTGAATTTGCTTTACATGATAAAAAGGGCAAAGATAAAATCTCAATTAATGAGTATGCTTGAGGGTAATGTGTTAAGGAGAGAGTCTGAAAAGTTTATTGCTATTTGGAAAATAGAGCAGAAGAAATTTTAGTGGTGACATGGGGGAAAAAGGCTTTGGGAAGAACGAAACTATGAAATACATTTTAACAACATCTGCATCACTTTCTTGGTAAGATCTTCGGTAAAGTCTACATTAATCACTAAAGCGTTGTAGTTGAAGAAAAAATTGAGGAACACTGTATGGTGTGCTCAAGCCTGGTTTGGGATGGGGCTAACATAGATACTTCTGGTACAGATGCAGTAGTTCAAGGAGGTGTGAGTTGTGTACATTTGAAAAAAATTAACTGAACACACGCTGGGTCTCAGGCCTGGGGGGGGGTCCAAGGGTGACAAAAGGAACAGTAATAATAAGACATGCAAGGTGTTACATAACAGGAAAAACAGGAAATGTGTACACTTGAGAATCATATTGATGAGAGAATAATTTATTCTATGTGGTGTGATGACATATAGCTACAGCGCAGGTGCATTTGGTCAAGCACTTAAAAGACGAATAAGGCTCTAAGCTAGTATGGTGGGAAAAGATAAGAGTGGTGGAAGTGATAACTGGTTCAAAAGCAGATAGATTGGCAAAGGTATATAAATAAAAGACAGACAGATAGGAGATAAGGACAGAAGGAGAGAGAGAGAGATAAAGAGAGTAGTATAGACTCTGATGTGACTGAGAAATGAATACATGAGGTAAGGGAAGAGGAGGGGCACTGGTAGCAGAGGACAGGCCTGGATCTTAAGGGATTGTCCTCTGTTTGTCCTTTGGACTCAATAGGTCCTGATAGAACAACATTCTTTTGAGGGTTTTTTTTTTTTAATAATTATTCTTTTAGACAAATAGAACCAGCTTCTGATAAATATCAGTTATTAAATTTCTAACGAAACGAAGATGAAGCCTGCTAAGCTTAAGAATTGATTGATATGAGTACTTAATATATTTAAGACTAGATTCTCTTGTCTCATGAGAAGACAATCTTGAGGCTTTCTGTACTTTCAGAATCCTTCACACTGTCCATCATTAGCCTCATGAGTAGCTAAATTTCCACCATTTCCGGGGCACTGGTCTTTTCTGATAGAAAACACAGGTGGCATGAGGAGAGAGGGGACTTCCTCTGGACCACAGAAGATAGAGAGATCCATGTCAACAGCTGTCCATCAAGAGGAGGGTGGAAAGTGTGGCTGTGCACCATAAAACAAAGACCAGGAAGACAATTTTCCAAGGAGTTCATTTTGCCTGGGGCAAGCTTACGAATCTGTTCACAGCTGCAAGCATACTCTTTCCACTTTAGGAGGAAGAACTGAATGTAATTGGTAGAACCACAGATGTTAGCATTGAAGACACCTTGGGAAAGATAACTGAGTAGAAAGCATCTGGTCCATGGCTTCCAAAATGTGTGTTAAAAATATCATTGTGCACATACTAGCTGGAAGAGTTTAGACAAATTTTAAAGTGTTCTGGAACCTAATTTTGTTTATAAAATAGGGATAGTAGTATATGATATGAGAAAGGTCTTTTGAAGGTTAGAAATAATATGAATAAAAATTTGAGTACATAATAGACATTTAATACATGACAGTTATTATGATATAACCTCCTCTATCTGTCCTATCCTAGGACTCATCCTCTGAATATGAACACTCAATCACTGAGAATGTGTGCTCAACACAATCATTTTTGGAACCATCTGAAGCCCTAGTACATGTCTTGTGTCAAGGGACTAAGAAGGCCACATCCCATGCCACTAAATTGTTCCTCACTTTTGGTCTCCATTATGGGACATGCACTTGGATTTTTTTGAACTTTCATATCCTTGACATATGTGTAATCCCATATAAAACTTAAGAGAAGGGCAATGGGATAAATTTCTATGATGTTAATGGGCTTCTTGGTTGTACTTAGGAAAGTTAAATTAGAAAACAAAAAGTACTTAATTTAATAATCTTTATTTTTCTCACTAGAGGGTTAAAAGCTATGGATCTATAAAGTCTAAAAACTGTTGTTCTAAACAAAGTTTATCTAACTAGCATTAGTAGTAATGGCTTATATTCTTATAACATTTCATGCTTCACAAGAATCTTCAAAATAAATCTTGAGAAAAAATAGATTAAGGAAACTGATTTGGACTTGCTTAGAACACCATGAAACTAAATTATTTACAAGAGTGATTTTTCCTACAAATAAAATGAAATTCTTGAAGGGAAATGTACTGTTTTGGTTTTGAGTAGACACAAAAATAAATAGAATGTTAAATGCAAATGATGTCTTCCCACATACGGGTGCTTGTGACTCAAATACGTTATTTAACTTCTTTTTTGTTGTTGTTGTTTTGGGTTTTTTGTATCTGTGTTTGTTTTTGTTTTCTGTGTTTGTTTTTGAGACAGAGTCTCACTTTATTGCCCTTGGGAGAGTGCTAAGGCAATCATAGCTCACAGCAGCCTCAAATCTGGGGCTCAAGAGATCCTCTTGCCTGAGCCTCCCAAGAAGCTTACACTGCAGGTGTCTGCTACAATGCCTGGCTAATCTTAGAGATGGGGTCTCGCTCCTACTCAAGCTGATCTGGAACTCCTGAGCCTTCTTGCTCAGGCTGATCTCGAACTCCTGAGCATAAGCAATCTACCTGCCTCAGCCTCCCAGAGTGTTTTCTAAAATGAAAATGTTTTCTATGTAATAGGACAATTTTGAGTATAAAGTCCCCAATGTAGCACTGCACTCTAAGACAGGATTTCTGAAGCGCTGTTCTTTCCATCCCTCACTCTTTCTTGGATGCCACAAGGGGATCCTTCTTTCTAGACTCTGGGATTAACTCCTTACCTGCCCATCAGGATACTCTTTGTTCTGGCCTTGCCCTACTTATTTCGTGAGTTCCACATATATCTAAATTGAATTACTTACTATTTGTTTCACATATCCCAGAAATTCTAATTTATGTCTTTGTACTATTTTCTCTCATAATTATGCTCTATCTCTGGTATATGAAAATTTTGCATAGTCTTAAAAATTTCAGTTCCAATGTTTCAAACTGCTTGACATTTTGAAATATCTCCTGACATCTTCAAGCTGTAAATGATCCCATATGTCCTATAAATCCTGAAAGAACTTGAGTTCACATTCATTTCTTGTACACTGTGTGTCCAGCTCTGTATAGACACTGTAAGGCAAATAAGACACCAAAGTATTTTCTAAGAGTGAATAAGAGATAATTTTCCATAAAGAGAAATTAATACTAAATATTTATAGTAATAGCATTGTGTTCTTCCTTTTTTACTATCAATAACTGCAAGAGAGATGTATTGTAAGAATTAACTCCTACATGATTAATGTAATTCTCATCTTAACCACACCACCAACAAACAATAATAATTAAAACAATCTAAATTCAGAGAGGTTTAGAAACTTATTAACCTCTATGATTTATAACTGAAATATGTCTTCAAAACTCATAACTGCACTACTCATGCTTAAGATTTCTTATTAGATCAAAAGAAAGCATTTTTTCTGAATGCAGGGAGGGCTCTAATTAATTAAAAATAAAGGACTGTGAAATAGTGAGTTCCAGGAGCTCAGGGCTCACATCCGATCAATCCATATATATCACCATCGTATTTGGCATGTATTTGATACTGGTTTAGCAAACATAAGTGAACTGGGAATGTGACAACTGCACCTATTAGTATAGTAAATTATTTTATTATCCCAACAGTGTAGAAATCTTATCAGCTTGCCACAAGAAAGGTTTAATTTTGCTGACCCTGAATGCATGCCCATTGCTAGCTTCCTCCCATCAGCTTCTAGGCTGTCTACAGTAGACACACCAGCTCCACATTGTCAATTTAGGTAACAGAGAAAATGGGCTTTGAAAAGCAAGCTCTGTACCCAAAATTATGAATCAGGATTCTGTGAAGATGTCCGACTGATAGCAACCCTCAGCAGAGGGTCCTGAGCAGAGGAAGAAAAACTGGATGGAATCAGACTCTGTGGAGCCAAAGGTGGGGAGCTGAGTCAAAAAAGTTCAGCAAGTTGTAACTCCAAGGAAGAGCATTCAAATAAACAAATTACAGGTACAAAGCCTATTGACTAGAGCAGGCACCCTCAAACTACAGCTCACAGGCCACATGCAGCCCATGTAGGACATTTATCCAGCCCACTGGGTGTTTTTGCCACCGCTGCCTGTCCTGCTTAGCAGCTGACTCATCCCGGGGCCCACAGTCTGGCCCTCCAATGGTCTGAGGAACATTAAACTGGCCCCCTGTTTAAAAAGTTTGAGGTCCTGTGGACTAAAGGATGCGAGACCCCTTCCCCAAGCAGGAAGCCTGCTGCAGACTATCTGTGAATGAGCAGTGAACAAAAGACCTCTCATTTTACCTCACTGGAGATAGCTACTAAATTCCAGGTCTCTTTCTCCAGGGAGTTCCTACTTATGAACCTAGACACCACCCTACCAGGCATAAAATTGAACAGATATTTCCCCCACAAATCCAAACTCTCCCTCACATGGCAGTCTGAATTTTTGCACCCTGCAGAGCACAGAGTGTTTGGTCTTGTACTGAGAGATCTGGGCATAGTGTGGACAGCCAACCATCAGGATGGAATCCATGACTAATGGGGAAGAAAGAGAGTGTAGGAAGAAAGGGACATTCAGCAGGAAGAAGAGCAGTCCCATGGTTATGACTATGTCCAGCCAGTGGTGGTGTTGACCCTCGGTTTGGACTGTCTGGCTGGATGGGGTGAAGAACGTCCAGCTCTGGCAGCACCCACAGTGGGAGAGTGGTTGCCTCATGTAGACTGAGTTCAGCAGACAGGGCTGGTCCACAGCCTCTGCTGGGCCTGCAGAGGATTACTAGGCATGGACTTTGACTTGAGAGGAAGGGCATTGCCCCCAATCCCAATAGAACCCTCAAGCAGTGCCTTACTGGGTGTGAACCAAGACTAAGAGCTAGGGCACGGTCCCTTGCCACAAGTGGGCTGGTGAGCAGAGGCTTACTGGGTGAGGACTGTGGCACAGTGCATTGCCCTGACACTAACAAAGCCTGAAAACAGAGGTTTGCCAAGCAGTGAACTGAGACTGGTAGGCAGGGAGTGGTCCCTTGACTCCATCTGATCTGGAAATCAGAGGCTAGCTAGGTGTGGACTGAAAATGGTGGCCAGGAGCTTGGATCCCTGGCTCCAATTATGCTATTAGAGACCCTTGAATCCCTCTCTATTGAGCAGGGTTTGCATCACCTGATTCAATTTAATTGGAACCTGTGTCTGGGGCTTTTCACTCAGGGACATTCTGAGGTTGACCTTCAAATTCTGTAGTGGAAAAGAACTTAAGAGTGGGGTCTGGGCACCACAGCTATTTGTATCTCTTTATAGTCAAGATTTAAACCTAATACTGTAGTTTCTTAGGATAGGGTAGAGATTGGCTGATATCAAAACAGAGCCAGCTTGCCACCAAGTAGGTTGTCAGAGTCTCAGGCCAAAACTCTGAGAGAGGCCTTTGTAAGGTTGTAGGAGATAAGCCACAATTCCAAAGCCTAGCACTTTGGTAAAAGGCTATCTCTACAACTTGGGAACCTCAATTCAGTCTTATCCTACCAGTTCTAATAACCAAATAAACATGGTGCAGACCTAAACAGAAGAAGTCTGGCAACACGAATAACCAGAGTAGATCAAAGCCCCCCAAGAAATGACAAAGGAGATACAACTGAAGATGTCATGAATAGACAAATAGCAGCACTGTCAGAAATTGAATTCAGAATATGGATTGTAAATAAGATAAATAGAATGGAAGAAAAGATAGAAATTGAATTCCAAAGAGTAGTTCTAAAGTTGTCTCAAGAAATTAACAAATTCAAAAACAAAGTCACCAAAGATATGGACATAATGACAAAAGAGATAGCAGAGCTCAAGGAAATGAAAAAGTTAGTTGAGGAGCTCCAATATACAAGAATCTCTCAGTAATAGAGTTGACCAGGCAGAAGAAAGGATCTCTGAAACTGAAGACAAAGCTTTTGAATATTCCCAAACACTCAAAGAGGTAGAAAAATAGAGATCAAAAACTGATCATTCCCTGAGAGAGTTGTGGGATCACTCCAAAAGATCACTCCATAAGACTTGTCTTATAGGAACTCCTGAAGGAGAAGAGACTGGTCCCAAAGGTATGGACGCTCTACTCTAAGAGATTTTAGAGGAGAATTTCCCAAGCATTGCAAGAGATACAGAACTTCAGATAGCAGACAGTATCAGAAGCCCAGCAAGACTCAATCCTAATAAAACATCTCCTAGACACCTTGTAATAAAGTTTGCCAAAGTTAAGATGAAGGAGAAAATTCTACAAGCAGCCAGATATAAGAAAAACATCATCTACAAAGGGAAAAGTATAAGAATGACTGCAGATCTCTCAGCCAAAATGTTTCAAGCCAGAAGAAAATGGTTTTTGACCTACAATCTCCTAAAACAAAACAACTTCCAGCCCAGGATCCTGTATCCAGCTAAACTGAGTTTCATTTGTGATGGAGAAATCAAATACTTTAATGACACAGACATGTTGGAGAAATTTGCCATAACTAAACTAGCTCTCCTGGATATTCTCAGAGTCAGCCTCCACAATGACCAATGCAATGCTCTACCTCCAAAGTAAACTCACCCAGAAATTTCTGAACAAAATCCAACTTCCACAGTGGTGAAAAGATTAAAAATGTCCACTGAAAAACCAAAGATCATGACACCCAAACACAACCAGGCTTATCAATTCTCTTA
>CAUYQV010143400.1:0-15211 GCA_963574575.1 Galagoides demidoff
TTTTTTTTTGAGACGGAGCCTCAAGCTATTCCCCTGGGTAGAGTGCCATGGCATCACAGCTCATAGCAACCTCCAACTCCTGGGCTCAAGCGAGTCTCCTGCCTCCGCCTCCCAAGTAGTTGGGACCACAGGTGCCCCCCACAACGCCCGGCCATTTTTTTTTTTTTTTTGGTTGCAGCCATCATTGTTGTTTGGCGGGCCCGGGCTGGGGATTCGAACCCGCCACCTTAGGTGTACATGGTTGGCGCCTTAGCCGATTGAGCCACAGGCGCCAAGCCAGAATATGTTTTCTTTATATTGTGTACATGATGTTTAGACCTAATAAAAAGCAATGATTTTCCCATTGGATTTTAACTTAAAACAAGAGTGAATAACATCTAATACTGTTTAAATAAAATATTCTTGCTACTTTGTTGGTGTGCATGTGAATTTTGGCAAAGTTTTATGCAATTTTCTGGATGAATCTGGCCAGGGTAGAGAGAGTGTTCACTGGCATATTTGGTCCACTGTTTTGAAGCGGCTGCCCCCTCTGATTCATTAAGCACATATATTGTCAGTCATATCTTACAAACTGCATCTGTTTATCTTTAAATTTGAAAAGCAACGTCATCCAAATTCAGAAAACACATGTAGTTTAAAATTGCACAAATGTAAGAATAGCCATTCTCTGAGTATATTAAAAGTTGTGGACATATGGAAGATGTTACAGCAGGAATGGAAGAATTTGGATGGGGTGTAACTGGAGGCCATTATAATTGTAGCCTAGGGAAACCAACCAGTTTCACCAAGAGAAAGATAGATACTATTCTGTGTCTAGCAGCTTGGCTGTCAGGTAGTCATTTCCACCCAAAACTGAAAAATTACTGTGGAAGATCATACCTTGGGTACCGTTAGATGCTTCATTGACGAGTATCTTCAGCATTGTAAAGGGCCTGATCTCAGTAGATGCATCATGTTCTCCTAAGGGGTGGCTTTGTATGGATTTGTTTGGGGGGGGGAGTGAAGGCCATTTGTACCTTTAAATGTTCTCAGAGGATCTCTCAGCTGGCTGATAGGCACCTCCAGCCTAAGAGCACCTAACGGAACTGTGGATTTGCATCCTCCTCCTCCCCCCTGCTTCCCTGGATCTGCCCAGTTAGGTAATTTTATTTAACGGCAACTCCGTATTTTTAGGTGCTCAGGTGTCCTTGCTGACTCCTGTCTTTATTGCACATTCTGTTTCAAATCCATCAACAAATCATAGTCATTCTACTTTCATAATGTATCCAGAATTTGACCAGTTCTCACCTACTTTGATACAAGGCACCATCTTCTTTCACTTAGATTATTCAAATAACTTCTTTGCTTTATATTTGTAGTCCTAAGGATCACTGTAACAGAGAAGCTGGGGTGATTATTTTGAAACTTAAGTGAGATTATGTTTCTCCTCCACTTAGACTGTTAGAGTGGCTGTTCATCTATTTGAGAGTAAAAGCCATGGCCCTAAGGGTAGCCTGCCTACGATGGCTCCCACTTTGTCCCTCACCCGTTCTGCTCCAGCCATGCTCCAGGTTCTTTTATCTTGGGCTGTGTCTGAAATTCCCTTCTTCGCGGTATCCTCAGTGCTCATCCCTTTACTTCTTTCAGGTCTTTGCTTACGTGTCATTTTCTCAATGAAGCCTTGCGCTGATCCCCTTTCTCCCTGCCTAAATCAACAGTCCTCTCTCTCTGGTCTCCCACACTCTGTCCTCTGGCACCATTTGTTGCCCTTAACCTGTATTTTCCTTGCTAGAATTTGCCACTATCTCATATATATTTACTTATTTATTAAATATTTATTGTCTGTCCTCCTTAGAATGCACATCGGCACCACAAAGACAGAGAATTGGCCAGTTTTGTTTGCTACTGTATCCCCAGCACCTAGAGCAGCGTTGTAGGTGCTTTATAACTAGGTGTTGAATGAATGAATGGTGGGTAGCAGGTTGCAAATGAGCAACACGTGGATGCATCAGCCTGGGCTCTACTCTAGCCTCTCTTTTTACTGGTTATGTAATTTGAGCAAGTTACTTCTTCATCTCTTCAAACTTCAATTTCCTCAGCTGTACAATGAGGATAGTCACTGTACCTTTCTTACACATTTGTAGAAAAGATTAAATGAGTGTAAGGTAGTTAGCTCCTGGCAAGTTGTTTGAATATGTGTGTGTGTGTGTGTTTTATTGTTTGGGATTCACTGAGGACACAAAGAATTAGTTTATACTGATTGCAGTTGTTAGGTAAAGTGTCTCCTGTAATTGTGTCCTGCCCCCAAGAGGTGTGCCATACTGCATGACCTCCCATCCCACCCCCTCCTCCCCACTCACCGATCCTCAACCCACCCCCACGTTGTATTAGATCATCTACTGCTTTATTCAAGAATCTTCCAGTGTGTGGTAGATAGGTCATTCTCAGTATTGTCCCTGACAGCCTGCATTAGGATCACCTATAGTCACAGCCTATCAGTCTGAGAGGGTGCAGAAAGACCTGAATTTTTACAGGCTGTCCACATGGATTTTTGCATATGTGAGTGTTAGAATTATATGTCAGTGGGGGGGGGCAGTGGACAACAGTTAAAGAATGGCAAAACTGAGCATGGGGTTGGGTTGGGTTGAGGGGACCCTATTTACGGGGAATCAGAGGGAGGGTCTTGCCATCTCAGCAATTTGTGTGATTATATCTTGTGGTGATGGAGAGGGACTGGGAAATGAGCATTGAGCAGTAGACTTGACCTCTGACTGCTGCTGAGTTTAAACAAGGTTGATAGTCATGCCTAATTATTTTCTTGTCCTTGGCAGTGGGATGTTCTATGATGGGAACCACACGTATCTCATTGAACCAGAAGAAAACAACACTTCTCAGGTAAGTGCTCCTGTTTGCTGAGGCAAATGGAAATGTTTATGCTGAGAGCTTCCTTACTGTTCTTTTTTCTCTGTTTTATTTTCATATTTCTTAAGTTTGGGATATTAAGTATATACATATAGATGCTCCTTAATTTATGATGGTGCTATATCCCACTGAACCCATCATAAGTAAAAAATGCACTTAATACCCCAATAAACCCATGTAGATGCGCCTTGGCTTTCCAGTGGGATTAAGTCCTGATAAAAATATCATAAAGTAAAAAAGTTGTAAGTCAGGGACTGTTAGTATATTTTTCAATTAGTCAAAATTGGGAATGTATCTTAAAAATTTTTGTTTCTTTCTCTTTTAAATTGGAAATATAATATTTTCTCTCTGAGGAGTTTTGAAGCTTTCATTATCTCTACTCTAATGTGCTCTGATCTGTCTGAGTCTGACTGAACTACTGTAACAAAATATAGGGTTACTTAAATGACAGAAATTAATCGTGTCACAGTTCTGAGGGCTGAAAGTCCAAGGTGAAGGTGCCAGCAGGGTTGGTATTGGGTGAGAGCTCCTCCTTGGGCCTTCTCACTGTGTTTTCATGTGGCAAAGAGAGAGAATTTTAGCTGTGTTCTCCTCCTCTGATAAGGGTACCGGCCATACTGAATGGAGGTCCTATCTTCGTGACCTCACTTAACCTTTATCACCTCCTTAGGACAAGTCCTGTTTTCAGATAAAGTCACACTGGGGGTTTAGGACTTCAAGATAGGAATTTTTTTTTGGGGGGGAACACATATTCACTTCACAACAGATCAAATCCACAGATATGTGATTATTCACCTATCCTCTTTTCCACATTCCAGATTTTTCTCCATTGCTCATTGCTTTTAAGGCCTTTTGAAGGGCCTAACTTTACCTAACTTTAAACAAAGTTTGGAGAAACCTAAGTCATCTTAATTTTCTCCCTTACTTTAGTTGAAACATGAAACATTCATTTTTCACAGATTAAAAAAGAATTGAGGCTGGGTACAGTGGCTTATACCTGTAATCCTAGCACTTTGGGAGGCCAACGCAGGAGGCTTGCTTGAGGCTAGGACTTTAAGAGTAGCCTGAGCAAGAGCAAGACCCTGTCTCTATAAAAAATAGAGAAACTAGCTAGGGTATGTGGACCTATAGTCCAAGCTACTCAGAAAGCTGAGGCAGGAGGATCACTTGACCCCAGGAGTTTGAGGTTGTGGTGAGCAGTGATGATGGCATTGCACTCTAGTCCAGGTGACAGGGTAAAACTCTGTCTCAAAAAAAAAAAAAATGTTATAGACTACAAAGAAACACAAAACATTTTCTAATTCTGCACATAAAACATTTTTTCTTTTATCATGCAATACTGGTCAGAGGCAAGTAATTTAAAGAAATGCACATTGTTATCCATAAACAGTCTCGTCTGGAAATCTGTGTTACACATAATTTTCTGAGTGCCCACCATTATCTATCCTTTCTCTTTGCTTGACAGTATGATTTTTTCAAAGGTAATATCATGAAACATGACTATTTATGATATCCTCATCATTTTTTAGTAACTGGATAAAGCCAGATGAAATTTATATATATATAAATTTTTTTTTTTGCAGTTTTTGGCTGGGGCTGGGTTTGAACCCGCCACCTCCGGCATATGGGGCCGGTGCCCTACTTTTTTGAGGCACAGGCGCCGCCTGATGAAATTATATTTAAATGTTTATTAATATTTCTTTGAAGAAAAATATGACTTTTTATCTCTTTCTTTTAAATACAACTTTGTATGATACTTGAATTTTGGAGCAGTGTCCACCTTGGGCATCTGCTTCTATGAGACATCCTGTTTCCCAGTTATCAGGGAGATTGTTTGTACTGCAATTTTTGCCCACCAAAGCTATCTGACTTTTAAAAGGGGGCAGGAACCTATGAAAAGGCACCCCTTGTGGTAAACATTAACCCATTTTCTAAGATGTCTTACTTCTCCTTGGGGGAATAGATCCATTCATTTATTTTCCATTCCTGCAGGCTTTGGCTTCTCTGTCTGTGAAGGCATTTTACTTCTAATTGGATTTTGCTCTGGTGCTGGGAGAATACTGGAGTGAGTAGGAGGGGTTGCGCCCTGGCTCATCGCCTGTCTGAACCCAGGAGAATGCAAAGCTACAGTTCCTTTAAGGGTCTCCTGCTATGATTGCCTGAGGCTGGAGATTTCTGGTTGTACATGCTTAATCCCTGTTGCTTATGTCATTTCAGGAGGATTTCCATTTTCATTCGGTTTACAAATCCAGACCGTTTGAATTTCCCTTGGATGATCTTCCATCTGGTATGATGTTCATATAGTGACTTCTCTTTAAAGGACAACTTCAGTAATTCATTTAGTGCTTTAGAACTAATCTGTGTGTGGAATATTATTAGCCCACATCTGCTTGTGGCAATTTTAGAGGGAAAGCCAGGTCACATCAAGAGGAAGAATAAAATGCAAACTGACATCATATTTATAGGGGCATGAGTTTGCAAAGATGTGGCTTAAGCACACTGAAGAAAGCTGTAATAGATTTTAAGACTAAAAGTAAGGTACTAAGAGAAACAGTGTTAGAGTCTGTATAGATAGAATATGTAAAAATTCACTCTTTTTTTTTTTTTTTCATTTTTTTTGGCTGGGACTGGGTTTGAACCCACCACCCTTGGCATATGGGGCCGGCACCCTACTCCTTGAGCCACGGGCACCACCCTAAAAATTCACTCTTGATGAAATACTAGTTATGTAAAGATTGGGATGAACTTAGTCATTTTCCCATTTATTGTTTGCTCATCTCTTTTCAGCTTCAGCATTTTAAGAGAGAACTATTCTGGATTAACTATTATTATTAATATTGCTATTTGTGAAATTAGTCCTTTCTTCTCATCCATGTTTATGGGTCGGTTTATATGACAACACTGATTTGAGAGCTGCATCCAAGTCTTCACATGATGGGAAGAGTAATGCACTAATACTTGGGCCTCCTTAGTGGGGCAGTGAAGATCCGGGCTGCATTTGCCTCTGGCTTTACTGGACTTACTCATTTTCTCTTTTTGAAGACAGGGTATGCTCTAAATATCTGTGTGGAGATGCTTCCTCCCCTGTTTAGTAAGCCTTGATTGTTCTAACTTTGAATCTCATTTTAATCTTTGCAGCAGCTCTGTAAGATTGATATTATTCCTATTTTGTAGATGGGGAAACAGAAACTCTGCTAGTTTATCTTTTCCAGCGTCCCACATCCAGTAAGGGACAAAGTTGAGTTTTAGATTATAAAACTGTGAAGATATAGTCTGGGAGAGAGGCACAAAGGGCAATGGGACAGTTCCAGCCTGAGACCAAGTCCCGAACTACTTACTGCTTAGAAAATCCCATAGAAGTTTACCTCGTTTCTGCATCAGAAAATGCAATAAATGTTTTCTAATGTTCTTTCTTGTCTAAAATAAGTTTATCACATTGTTGTTCTCCTGCAGTTCCCCAAAAAGAAATAATACTCTCTCCCTTTCTCTCTTGCTGCCAAAGGGATAGAAGATTTTACAGAATTCACTATTTTGAAAAATCTGCAAATGGGCATATTGGTGCTTTTACTTTACACAGACCTTTTAGACGGTTCCTTCAGTGCCCTTATGAAAACTTTTACAATCCCTATTATGGGAAGAAAATAAATCATGACTAGCTGCCTAGGAATAAAGCCACAACTCAATAGGTATTACTGGAAGCAGTCAACATTAGTTAATATTTAAAGTAATAAAGATCCTCCTCTGGACTTGATTGGATCCTCTTCTGGACTTGCTATTGCATAAGCTCATAATTTTTTTCAAGACTTTTCGGGATTCCTTTTCAGCAGAACCTTTAAAGATGACTTGGCAGTTTTGCTGCTTACAAATCATTGTAAAATCTACAAGGATTTTTAGACATTTTCATTGAAAATTTAGGTCTGTCTCAACTAGTTTCTAAAGAGAAATTGGCACTGCCACTTTGTTAAGGTGGTGCTTGTCACCCAAGATTATTTATGATTTACCTGGATAAATTAGAATGAAAAATAAGAAATAGACAAATATCAAATAAATAGACAAATAAAAGGCAATTTTTATGAAATTGGTCCTCAGAAGTAAGCTTATTGATTTTAGGATAAAAAAAGTTATGGACTGGATTATGCAATACTCACATCATTATCTTGCAGGTTACGTATTTCCCAGAAATAGGATCAGGTGTTCCTCAAACTAGTTTTGACTGTAGAACCTTTTGTTTTATGTGGCACATTTCTCAGGACTAGTGATTCTAAGAACAGATTTTGAGAAAATCTTATTTCCTATGAATCCCTTAGCACCCAGGTTTTAAAAAAATTGTATGTAATGAAACATATAACTCTTGTGTACTACAAAATGAATTTTGACATATGTACACGTCTCTTGAGATATAGAAATTTCCATTTCCATAGTGACTTCCTTTGTACCTTCCCAGTTATGGCCTCCCACCTCTGCAACCCATTATCTGACTTGTTTTTCCCTATAGAGTTTTATCTGTTGGGGAATTTTGTGAAGATGGCATCGTGTAGTATGTCCAGCTTCTTTTGCTTAGCAAATTCCTGTGAGATTTATGTTTTCCACAGAAGCAGTGGTTCATTCTTTTAAGTTACTGAGTATACATGTATTCTGTTGTATGAGTACTTCATGGTTTTTTTTATCCATTCTGTTGATGGACATTTGGGTTGTTTCCAACTTTTGGCTGTTAATGAATGAAGCAACCATGAACATTCTCACACAAGTCTTGAGGCGGCACCTATTTTCGTTTTCCTGGTAAATACATGGGAATGACATTGCTATGCCATAGGGTAGGTATATGTTTAACTGTAAAAAAGTGTTCACAGACTTGGCCATGCATCAGAATCAGCTGGAAGGCTGCCAACCACAGATTGCTGGCCCCAGCCCAAGAGTTTTTAATTCAGTACATCATGGGTTAGTTTTGAAAATTTGCATTTCCAACAAGTCCCAGGGGGTGATGTTGATGCTGCTGGTGCAGGAATCACATTTTGAGACCCATTGTGTTATGAGGAATTGCTAAACTTTTTCCCAAAATGGTTGTATTTGATGCTGTCCTAGGCACTGTATGGGAGTTTTAATCGTGCCGCATTTTGACTAACATCGGCTGTTAATTTCAGCTCTCCTGCTGTGTGTTGTGCTGTCTCACATTGGTTTAAATTAGCGTCTTTTGTATGGCTAATGATGTGTAATATATGCTGTTGGCACTTAATCAGAATGTTTGTTTTTTTGTTATTGAGGTATAGGTAGGAGTACACACACATTCTGGGTATAAGGCCTTATCAGATATGCCTTGTGAATATTTTCTGGGTCTTTGGCTCATTTACTTACCTGATGGTGTCTTGTGATGTGTAGGCATTGTCATTTTGGTGAAGTCTGAGATCAGTTTTGATGATTATTGCTTTATGTGTCCTAAGAAATAATTGCTTGCCCCAAGTTGTAAGAATATTCTCCAATGTTTCTTCTAAA
The DNA here is from genome assembly GCA_963574575.1 of Galagoides demidoff. Classification (NCBI taxonomy): domain Eukaryota; kingdom Metazoa; phylum Chordata; class Mammalia; order Primates; family Galagidae; genus Galagoides; species Galagoides demidoff. The sequence goes on from CAUYQV010143400.1 coordinate 8,392, forward strand.
AGCTTTATGGTTTTATGTTTTATGTTTGGATCTGGGTTCCCCTTCAGATTACTTTTTGTACATGGTATAAAGATAGGGGTTGAGTTTTATTTAATCTTACTATTTTGTGTGAGGATGTCTAATTTAACATCATTTATTAAAAAGTATTTCGTTTCCTTTTGTCACTGAGTTGTTTGAAATCTTTGTCAAACAATATTAACATGGGTCTCTTCCTTGACTCTAATTAGCTGCCATTCTCATGCTTTTTTGCTTATAAGATGTTTTGAAATCAGACAACATAAATTCTCCATTTTTTTTCACATTTGTTTCAGCTATTCTAGGTCCTTTGCATTTCCATCCACATTTTGCAACAAACCTCTACAATTCTTCTGGGATTTTGATTAGAATTGCATTGAATGTATAGATTAATTAGGGGGAAAGAGACATCTGTACTGAGTCTTCCAGTTGGTGAACATAGCATATCTCCTCATTTATTTAGGACTTTTTAAAATTTCTCTCAGTGTTTGGTCATTTTTAGTGTAGAGGTTGTATTAGTTATCTATTGCTGTGTAACAAATTACTCCATAACATTTATTACATCACAGTTTTCTGAGAGTCAGGAACCTGGGTTTGGTTTAGCTGGGTACCTCTAGCTCAAGGTGTCTGGGACTTTAATCTCATCTGAAGGTTCAAGTGGAAAAGATTTGCTTCTAAGCTTGCTTGTAGAGCTGTCAGAAGGCCCTAGTACCTCACCACATGGGTCTCTCCAGAGGGCTGCCTGCCTCCTGCACCCCCAGAATAAGGCAGATGGCTTGTTCTAGGAGAGAGAGAGCAAGGGAAGAGAGTATTATGTCTTTTGATGGGGTGATTAATCCTTTTATCATTATAAAATAGTGCTCTTTTCCCCTAATTATATTTATTGCTCCAAAATTACATTGTTTTATATTAATATTTCTTTCATAGTTTTCTTTTTTTTTTTTTAGACAGTGTCTCACTTTGTTGCCATCGGTAGAGTGTCCTGGCATCACAGCTCACAGCAACCTCAAACTCCTGGGCTTAAGAGATTCTCTTGCTTCAGCCTCCCAAGGAGCTGGAACTACAGGCACCCACCACAATACCTGGCTATTTTTTGGTTGTAGTTGTCATAGTTGTTTGGCAGGCCTGGGCTGGGTTCAAACCCGCCAGCTCCCTTGTATGTGGCTGGAACCCTATCTGTTGAGCCACAGGCACTGAGCTTCCTTCATAGTTTTCTTATGATTAATGTTTGTAATGTATATTTTCTTCCATATTTTACACATAAGGTACTCTCTTGAAAACTACTTATAGTTAGATCTTGCTTTTTTTTTTTTTTAATGAGAGAGGATGCCTAAGTTGGAAGCCATAGTCTCTTTGTCAACCTAATCTCAAAAATGACATATCATCATTTGTGCTGTATAATGTTTACTGGAAATGAGTCATAAGGGATTATACAACTGCATTGTATTAGTTGTCTGTTATTGAGTAACAAATGACCACAAAGTAGCATCTTAAGACAATACCCATTTATTATATCAGTTTCTGTGGCTCAGGAGTCCAGGTATGGCTTAGATGGGTTGGTTCTCTGCCTCAGATTCTCACATTGGCAGCAATTGAGGTGTTAGCTAGGGCTCAGCTGTGGCAGAATCTACAGTAGTTGGCAGAATTCAGTGTTTTTCATTCCCTGGACTGATTTTCTTTTTCTAGCTGTTGGTTGCCCTCTGTCTTTTGCCACATGGGTCTATCCATATGATAGGATAGCTCATAACATAGATGCTTCTGTCAGAAAAGCCAATAAGGAAGAGGGTCTCTACCAAGATGGGTTATAATTTTATATAATGTTGTCTTGGAAGTGTTGTTCCATCACCTAAGCTATATTCTGTTGGTTAAAGAAACAGGTTTCCTCCACTCAGGTAGGGGGCATTACACAAGGGCATGAGTCCCAGGAGGTGAAGTAATTGGAGGCATCACAGAGCCTGCCACGGTAGTCTGACCCCCACTGACTCCTGTCCTTCCCACATACAAAATACATTCATTCCCTCCCAAGGTTGTAAGAGTTTCATCTCCTTATAACATTTGCTCAAACCCAGAATCTCATTATGTAAATCAGGTCTGGGTGTAGAAGTGGGTCTTTGGGTGTAGTTCCTCTCGATCCTTTGATATGTAAAACTAAAAATCAAGTTATCTGCTCCACTTCCCCTCACTATCACTAATGGACCAATAAGAGGATAAAAGCAACAGATACTCCCTTTCAAAAAGAGAGAAATTGGAGGAACAAGGAACACACTGATAATAGCAATTCTGAAATTTTGCTAGACAAATGCGAACTCTTCCTTGATTTGTTTCAAGGTCTGGAAATAATTATCAGTGACTCTTGGCGCCACCCTCTCTGCCCTTGGTTCTGCCTACCCTTCCTAGTCCATGAAAGGAGCACATATTTGCAGCTGAGTAGTGTTAACAGCCTGTTATTCTAGTTTTCTAAGATTTAAAAAAATCAAAAATAGGCCTTGAATTTGGTCAAATGTGTTTTATGTATCTATTGAGATGGTCTTATAATGATCTTCTTGAATCTATTAAAGTGGCAACTTGTATAAATATGAATTATTTGCATTAGTTTGCATTCTTTGATGAAGCCCATTTGCTCATGGTATATTTTTATATATTGCCAAATCTTTCATAATTTTTTGAAATTACACAGGTTGGTAATCTAGAGTGATTTTTTCCTCTTAAGATAATAAAACATTCATGTGAAAAGCAAATACATTTTCTCACATTTTGGGACAGTGGTATAATTCCAGAGCACTTTTCAATTTATATAAATTGTAAGAATACTGATAATGGTTCATCTTTAGCGCTGTGTAGCATTACTCCCACAGGAAGCTACATGTCAGACTCCTTTATGCTGTTCAATCAACCATCAGAGTTTCAGGAAATTTGCACCACGCGGAAATGTTTATAGTTTTTCTTTCACTTTTTAAATAGGAATATCTTCCTTTATAAATAATCTAATCTGAAATCCAAAGATGAATCTATATGCATAAGTGGTTGATGTGTTATGCTGACCCCCAAGTTAGGTGGAGTTTGGATTTTTACACCTGCTTCTAGGAGCAGACAAAGCCTAAGATAAATTTGGTTATGGGACAACTAATTAGAAATAAGTTAACTCGAAATTTTGGTGCCCTATAATCATTTCTAATCATGAACTTGTAAATGTGTGATTATTTATTCTACTTGCTTCTCACTGCCTCTATAATGTTAGTAAAGAAAGTGAAGGTCAAGTCGGCCATTTAGGAGAGTCTTGATAAAGAATGTTAAGGTACTTAAAGCAGAAATATGAATTGAGATAAGCTAGATCAGAAATACTGTTTGAGACTTTATGAATTAATCATTATATGTTTATTAAGTATTAATATGATACAGTTACTTAATGTTCAGTTTAAGCATTAAGTACAACATTAGATGGGATAAAATTCGTAAGAAGGAACGGTGGGTAAAAATTTGATTGTCCTGTATTAAAAAAATCTGGCACAAGTTAAATTAATTAAATTAAATTTCCTTTTAGAATTCCAACAAGTAAACATCACTTCACCAAAATTCATTTTGAAGCCAAGACCAAAAAGGAGTAAACGACAGGTATGTGTTCACAGGTATTTGTCGTGACATTTAAAACACTTGGTAACTGCTGGACACATGGATCTGCTTTAAGTCTCTGTGAGAGGACGAGTACTGTTTCAGGCATTTATCAGGGTATGGGAAGCAGAAAGGGCAGCAGGATTGGTTAGGAGCATTAGGAACGGGGCCTTATTATTTCATAGACTCAAAAGGATTGAAGATCATGGAATAACATGTCTCCCCATCCTATTGTGGATTATGAGGCCCCAGCTCATGACATCTCAGGTTCTTTCCACCACAGGCCTCTTTCCTTGCCCAGATATGCACCATATCATGGAGTCTTGTAAGGGACATATCTTTGTCTTTATCCCCTTGAAAACAATGCCTCATGAGTGACTATATCAGGTTTTTAAGCTACAATACACTACTCTCTCACTTGGTCTACTTTGGAGTCCATGACATAAAACTAAAACATAGTTTTATGAGTATTCAACCAGATAGTGGACTGGGTAATACATAGTAATAAAAACAACTGTTTATACCATGCTTTAAATCAAATGAAGTAGCTTCCTTCTTTACTACTATTATTGAGAATAATACTTTACTCTTATTTTTCTTTCACAGAAAAATGATAGCTCTGACCTGTGACAGTGACTTACCCACAATAATAGGGTTGGTAAATTCTTTAGACAGAGAGCTCTGGGCATCAGGATTAAGATGTTATCACTCCTGGCACTGATTTGTGTGCATTGGGGTAGAGGCATAAAACCCAAAACACACAGGATGAAGGAAATAGCTCTCTAGTAAGATTAAGCAGTTGAAGGAACCATGTGTCTTCTTTTTATTACTTTGAAATAAAATTTCAGACATATTTTTATTGTGAATAATAATTGCTAAATTGTATTGAATATTTACCCTAAACTGATCAAAACATTTAGTCCTCCTAAAAATCTTATGAGGAAGGTATTATTACAGTGTTTGGGACTTTGCATTTTTTTGGACTTAGTAACATTTGCATTATACTTATTGATTAATTATCCCTAATGCTGGCTCGGCGCCTGTGGCTCAATCAGCTAAGGCGCCAGCCATGTACATCTAAGGTGGCGGGTTCGAATCCCCAGCCCGGGCCGCCAAACAACAGTGATGGCTGCAACCAAGAAATGGCCGGGTGTTGTGGCGGGTGCCTGTGGTCCCAGCTCCTTGGGAGGTGGAGGCAGGAGACTCGCTTGAGCCCAGGAGTTGGAGGTTGTTATGAGCTTTGATGCCATGGCACTGTACCCAGGGGGATAGCTTGAGGCTCTGTCTCAAAAAAAAAAAAAAAATTATCCCTAATGCCAGAATCCAAAATGTTACAATGAACATTCAACATCATTGAGCATCATTTTGGCATGCAAAGAGTTTTAGATTGAGGGGAATTTTGGATTTGGGATTTTCTGATTGGGGTACTCAACCTATCTTATTTGCATTTACTAATAAGGGTTACAAAGCTGAAGAAGCTTACGAAACTTGCCCATGGTCTCACAGAGCAACCCAGTGGTGGAGCTGGGATTCTGACCTTGAAAGTCTGGTTTCAGAGAAGTGCTTATAACCATGTATGCTTTATATATTGCCTCTCAGAAGCCCATGTGTTCCATAAGTCTCTGCCATGAACTTAATATATGTTGTGAACATACACACACATAAAGACAGAGACATATATCTTGAAGCCCAGTTAGATAAAAATACAGTCAGGATTTAATTAGAAACATTTGTGTGAATTTTTAACGGAGAGAATAGGGTAATATTCTTTTGATGTGTTCTTTGAAATTCTTCATAAATATCTCGACATCCAGGCATTTGCTAAGCAGATACATCCTTGCCTTTTCTTTTTGAGACAGCTGTGGATACACACACTGAGATCTTGTAAAAGTGTAAGGCCAATATGGCTGCTTTCTGACGTTACGACAATATTGGGACTTGTTGGAAAGTTTACTGTATTAACTTAGTATACTAGTACAGAGTCTCCCATAATGATCAAAGCAGATCCTATCATTTTAAAACACCACCCCCTTTTTAAAAAGACTCTTGTCATTGGATGCATTTAGTGTTATAAATCAATTTCTTGTTTTTAAGTTTTTTTTGAAAAGTTTTAAAGTTTAGGAGCACAATGAGACAAAATTCATGTGGAACTTTTGTTTGTTTGTTTGTTTTAAATGTGGCACTCACAACTTGTATGTATTGATTTAGGTTTAATTGTATACCCTCCTTGCAAAAAGTGCCTTGGGCAAGTGAACCAAAGATTTGCTACGAAAAATATGTATGGAAGCACACCATAAAGGCAACTATTAATTATACAAACTTTGTTTAGATTGTGTTTTAGGCTCACTGCAGAGAACAAAGGCAATGGCTGCTTAGTGGCTCTTGCCTATAATAGTCATTCATTGGTCATGATTTTGAAAGTGGAAAGTGTTTGTTGTTGAATAGAGATCTAGCTATAACAGATAACCCAAGACTGCCTGGGAGTTCTCAAAGCTATCCTATAAAAAGCCTTATGTCATTTGGGGGATCCCCTGAAGCATACTGGAGGAAGGACATATCTCAAATCCAGGTTGGAGAGTCAAGAATATAAGTGCCAACCTCCTCAACCCTCTCAGAGTTCCTTAGGACCTTAAGTTAAGGCCCAAAGAATATTCTTTCTGTATTACTGTTTCCAAGATATACTGTTAAATGAAAACAGTCTGATGCAGAAAAGAGTAAAATGAATGAAAGTACAAAATGAAGTATGTATTCATATTTAATCTTACATGCATAAATTTTAATATTTCTGAAAGAAACTAGTAACATGCTGAACCCATTGTGAGGGAAGAAACAGGAACTGGATAGCTGGGGAGACAGGTGAAAGGAAGACTTTCATCCTACTTTTTATACTTCTTCAATTTTTTGAAACATTTAAATTTCCTTACCTCAAAAACTAAATTGATGGAATTTTTTTTTAAAGGACAAGGAATACGGCTCGGCGCCTGTGGCTCAATTGGCTAAGGCGCCAGCCATGTACACCTAAGGTGGTGGGTTCGAATCCCCAGCCCGGGCCCGACAAACAACAATGATGGCTGCAACCAAAAAATGGCCAGGCGTTGTGGCGGGCGCCTGTGGTCCCAGCTACTTGGGAGGCTGAGGCAGGAGACTCGCTTGAGCTCAGGAGTTGGAGGTTGCTATGAGCTGTGATGCCATGGCA
>CAUYQV010143404.1:0-26748 GCA_963574575.1 Galagoides demidoff
ACATCTCCCAATCATGAGTATTGTAGACTTTATTCAATGCAGTCTTGGCAAGACAGAAAGACACAAGTTTCCATCTCAGAGACTGCAAGTCCTGCATCATTTCTTGGTCTCAAAATCATTAAGGAATATGAGAAATATTTAAAGCACTGTCTGTCTGTCCTTCCTTCCTTCCTTCCTTCCTTCCTTCCTTTCTTCCTTCCTTTCTTTCTTTCTGTTTCTTTCTTTCTTTCTTTACAGAGTCTCACTCTGTTGCCCAGGCTGGAGTGCCATGGTGTCATAGCTCACAGCAACCTCAAACTCTTGGCTTCAGCAATCCTCTTACCTCAACCTGCCAAGTAGCTGGGACTACAGGAGCCACTATACCCTACTAGTTTTTCAATTGTTTTAGTAGAGATAGGGTCTCACTTTGCTCAAGCTGGTCTAAAACTCTTGAACTCAAACAATCCATCTGCTTCAGCCTCCCAGAGTGGTGGGATTATAGGCATGAGATACAATGCCCAGCCCACATAGATATTTTATTTATTTATTTATTTATTTATTTATTTATTCATTTATTTTTGAGACAGAGTCTCAAGCTGTCACCCTGGGTAGAGTGCTGCAACATCATAGCTCATAGCAACCTCTAACTCTTGGACTCAGTGATCCTCTCGTCTCAGTTTTTCTATTTTAGGTAGCAATGAGGTCTTGCAGTTTGCTCAGGTTGGTCTTGAACCCATGAGCTCAAGCCATCCACCTGCCTCAGCCTCCCAAGGTGCTAGGATTACAACAGATGTGAGCCACCATGCCCAGCCAACATAGATGTTTTAAATGTATTCATCCTACCAACACATCAAAGTGATTTGCTTTTCAGAATGATTTCTAAAAGGTGCCTTTAAGAAAGACTGAATATGCTTACGCAGAACTTCTGCTCAGCTTCCTGTGAGTAAGCCAAGACCAGTGATTACCAGCAGCCAGATCAGGAAAGAAAGCGAAACCATTTAAGAATATCTATTCCAAGATACATGATAAAACAGGAAGTGTGTAGTTTTTCAGCTGTTTCTTTCAAGATGCGGTATTAAGCATCTTCTCCATTACAATCCCTTAGATGCCACAAAAGGAGCAAAGAATTTTTTAATTTTCCAAAATTCTATAATTTTACAAACAGGTAACATTTCCTCAGTGATTTGGGCTATTTGGTTTATAATTTTTTTAGCTTGTTTTGTTTTTCATGTGAACATTTGGCATTAGGAAATCTTCCACTGATTTCCACAGCAACCACTAGAGGGAAAACGTCTACTGAAGAAATATTATCTTCACCTGCTTAGTAAGTCAGAAGAGCTAAAAAATAATGATATCTCCAAGATGAAATATTACAAAAGCATATCATAAATCCCAGGCACATTTTCAAAATAATTCCTGTACCTCATCAGCATTTGTGCTGTAATATATGTTCTGCCAATGTTTTTATATCCATTACTGCCTCGGTTTCTTCAAATGAATAGCTATGAGAGTGAGTATCAAGACCACTCTGCTGAAATAAAAAATACAAATGATTTAACCCAGGATATCCAACATTTTAGTCACATAGTCAACATTAGTACTCAAGTCTGAGTATTTTTTTCAAGAACATTATAGTCTCTCTCTACTACTTTTTTTGAAGAAAAAAATAAAAACTTTATAGCCTCAGTTTTCTCATTGTATTCTGGATTTTTTAGCAGAGTATCATGAATACAGTAGACACTTAGGTAGTAATGAACATCTAGATGGCTTCATATATAAATAAAAAGATGGATGAATGACATGTAAACAGCATCTCAAACTCTTGGGCTCAAGTGATCCTCTTGCTTCAGCCTCCTGAGTAGCTGGGATGACAGAGGCCTGCCACAACACACGGCTTGTTTTTCATTGTAAAATGAAAATATTTTAAAAGAAATCCTGAGAAATCTGTTCTTTTTCTCTGCAACACTCTAGGCCAACATAGCACCTAGCAACAGGCCACCTGTCCACTTCCCAGCCCCATCCCGTTTCAGAGTCAGAACCTACAGAAGACCCTGAAGATGTTACTTGCGGCTCACTAAGCCCTATGAAAAGGACAGGCCTTTATGATTCTTTCTCCAATATCATGGTAATGTCCTGTCATATAGATTGAATGTTTGTGTCTCCTACAAAATTTACATTTTGAAATCCTAATACCCAAAGTGATGGTCTTAGGAGACATGGGGACTTTGGGAGGTAATCATGTCGTAAGGTGTAGTCTTCACAAATGCAACCTATTTCTTCATAAGGAGATAGATGGTGGAAATGATTTTTCTTTCCATCACATAAGGACACAATGAGAAGACAAGCAGCTGTGGCCAGGACCCACCCAAGCTACCACCCTGATGAAGGGACTCTCAGCACCCATAACTGTGAGAAATGAATGTTTGCTGGTTAAGCCACACGGATCATGGTGTTCTAACAGCCCAAACTAAGATACTACATCTCATTCTTCCTCCCTTACACTGTTTGGTTTTAGCAAAAAAAGTTAAACTCTGAAATTCCGACGATTCCACCAAATCTCATATAACAAACTGCCAGGACTCGACAATACAAATTTATCATATGGGTTTATGCAACCACTGGGGAGAATAGAAATAATTAACTGGAAGAGAGAAGAATTATCATTCCTTTCCTTTTGCAGCATTCTTGAAACATTTGCCACAAGTTATGCTACAGACCTACGCCCCATGCAGTCAAATAATAACACTAATACTACTACTGATAATAAAGGGAAATCATTGAAATCGTCTACACTTCCTTGAAAAAGGTGCTAATTTCCTGATAAAGAAGAGCCACTTTTCCAATTCTACCAATAAGGCTACTTTGGGTGGTGGTTGGGTATGGGAGGGGATGTGAACTCCTTACCATACAACTAAGGAATCAAGAAACAACTGCTATGGCCCAGTGGTGGCTCACACCTGTAATCTCAGCACTCTCAGAGGCCGATGTGGGAGGATCCTTAACTCAGGAGTTCGAGATCAACCTGAACAAGAGTGAAACCCTGACTCTACTAAAAATAGAAAAATTAACCAGATATCATAGTGGATGCCTGTAGTACACTAGCTACTCAGGAGGCTGAGGCAGGAGGATCACCTCAGCCCCAGAGTTTGAGGTTGCTATGAGTTATGACACCATGGCACTCTATCCTGGATGACAGAGTGAGACTATCTCAAGAAAAGAAAGAAAGTACTATTAAATTAGAAGCTATTTCAAACTTTCCTATGACTCCAGCATATCCATATTTTTAAAAGAAATCCTCCAAAATCTTAAAAGTAGTTACCAATGGGTGGTATGATGCCAGGCAGTCTGTAGGTTATAAACAAGATAGATTCCATAAGTTTGTCCTTGTATGGAATTTGTATGTAAGTTGGAACAGGAACATTTACCTGCTACCTGCCATAACCTCCATTCATAAGTACAAGCTGAATGCAAGTGGATGTTTATAACTCGGGTTACTTAATTAAATGTTTTTTTGAAAGCTTTCTCCATAATTATTAATTTATTTACAGTGGCAAAAATATATTACCCTCTTAATAAGGGGAAAGGGTTGTTTAATTAAAAGTAAAGTAATATGAATTTCATATTGTATCTTAAAATTATTATAAACTACAAGTGACACATATTTTGTGTAAAAAAAAAAAAAAGCTTAAAGTTTTTGGGTTTTTTTTTTTCATCTAAGAAACTAAATGAACAAGTGCTGTTGGACTGAACCGGGCGGGGTACTCCCTGACTGTTCCTGTCAAGACCTGACCTTGGTAAAGATTCCTTGGAACCGGCAAAAAAATGAGGGCATCTTCCTGGGCTGATCTTTCCAAGAATCTTTCAGAAGTTTGATTTGAAATGCGTAAAGTTGAAGTTGAACTGAGAAGCTTCACAGCTTTCGTTCATTCTTCCCATTCTGTTCATTCCTGAAAGAGGTGGGATCACTGACAGCTTGTTTAAAAATTATCTGATTATCTGCATTAAGTTGTCTGAACCTCGATGATCCATGAAATCAAACAGAAAAAGCGCTTGTAGCTTTGAGAGTTCACTCAATGTATTTGTAAAGAATTTTATCAATCCATGAGTGAAAAGTGATAAAGTTCTTAGTAAGCAGATAATGTCCAAACACCCCTAAATGATAAATGATTTTGTAAAGAACAGAAAGTAAGCACTCCCCAAGAAAACCTGTGGAGCACAGAAAGCTTACTGTTCAGGAAAGAAATTCATTTTCAAAGGAATATCCAGGAGGAAAGATCGAACAGACTTTAGCAAAGTTAATACACTTCTTTCTATAGTATTGTGGTAATTTAGGAGCTCTACCACCCTCCCGAAGCAGATGCCTAATTACATCAGGAGAAAAGGCTAAATAAAATCTATTAGCTGTGGGTCCAACAGAGTCCCAGTAAGACATAAGAAATATTTATTTTTATTCAATTTTTCGTTCACATTATCTTAATGACCTTATATATCACAATAAAATACAAGTGCCACTGATTCCTAAGATAAGAAATTCCAAGCATATAACTGCATTTCCTATACAATTAAGAGGTAATTATTTAAATATTCCTTGTTCAACCACAAGTCTCCTGGAAAGAAATTGAAAATAATTTCTGGTTATTTAAATGGATTTCAAAAGTGGGAAAAATAGTTTCTGGAGAGTTTTTAACGTATAACTTTACATATAAAAGAACTTAGGGCAGTCTACCATAGGCAACAGATTGGGCATTGCTATTTTTTGCTATGCCTAAGTGTGTGAGGGGGGCAGGAAAATGAGAGGTCAATTTCTCACTTAAATTTAGAGAAGAAAATATTATTTTAATAGATATTCATTTACTTATTTGTTTAGAGACAGAGTCCTACTTTGTTGCCCAGGGTAGAGTGCTGTGGCATCACAGCTCACAGCAACCTTAAACTCCTGGGTTCAAGTGATCCTCCTGCTTCAGCCTCCCAGATAGCTGGGACTATAGGCAACTGCCACTACACTCAGCTACTTTTTCCTATTTTAGGTAGAGAAGGGGTTTCACTCTTGCACAGGCTGGCCTTGAACTCCTCCGGCCTTGGCCTGTCAAGGTGCTGGGATTACAGATGTGAGCCCTGCATCCAGCCTGAAATGAATTTTTAAAGCCACTACCATTAAGAACCATATAGCATCTTTTCAAAATCTGTCTCTAAATTCATTTGCTGAGTGATAGGGTGACATGTAAAAATGGCCAAAACTGTATTCTTAATGAAGATGTTGGTCTGCCCACGATGCAGAAGGGTGGAAAGACAGAAGTTACCCCAGCTCTCTGCAGGTCTCCAGAGAACACTTGCCTCAGTCACTGTGGGTCTATATTAGCAGCCAATTAAGCCTGAGTCTATATCATATCTTGAAAAATGAACTATGGTGTTATCTGCCTACATCTGTGTTGCCTACTTTGCCCCTGCGCTAAGGTTTCCAATGGAGATATAGTTTGCACTAGAGGAAACCTTCCTGGGTTCACCCTAAAAAGCCTGTCCTACCACTGCCCTTATAAAAAGCTACTTGGAGCCTTTCTCTGCCTACTAGGAGTGAACAGGATTTCTTGCCTGCACTGGGAGGCTGAATTTCCCAGGCCTGCAATTGGATGAGTGGAGAGTATAATTCATGTCTGAACACATAATAAAATTGCCTGAACTATTTTTCAAAATGTTCCAATATTTTCTCACCAAAAATGGCCAGTTTTATTTTTTAATGCTTCCATTTAATGTACTGTTAAAAAAGAACCCAAACCTATATTTACAATGTAAGATGGGAATGGTGAATTGAAGAAAAACCGAATCATTCTACAAAACCCATTCAAGATATTCTACTGACTGAAAATAAAGTCTTTGCCAGGTGTTTAAAGGAATCACAAAAATAACTAAGCTTAGGAGTTCGAGACCAGCCGGAACAAGAGCCAGAATGCTCTGTAATGAATTGTGGCAGGTGCCTGTACTCCAAGCACTCTGGGAGGCCAAGCAGGTGGATCTCCTGAGCTCAGAAATTGAAGACAAGCCTGAGCAACAGCGAGACCCTTGTCTCTACTGAAAATAGAAAAATTATCCAGGAGTGGTGGTGGGCACTTGTAGTCCCAGCTACTCAGCAGGCTGAGGCAGGATGATCGCTTGAGCCCAAGAGTTTGCAGTTGCTGTGAGTTATGATGATGCTATAGCACTCTACCCAGAGTGACATAGTAAGGCTCTGTCTCAGAAAAATAAAATTATAGTAATCACTCTCAAAATTATAGGGTCGGGGGGTCTCACCAAGAAGTTATGGACAACTCTCTATATTCACATGTCATAAGAAGTCATGCCTCCATCTTCATAAGACAGAGATTAGTGTCAATAAAGGCTAAGAATTAACACTACAACCAGTTTCACGCTTCCTGATTTGAGGAAATGCACATTTACGTTCCCATCCTGCTACCTAACATTCTCATGTGCACCTAAAAATGTTCCACAATACACACACACACGCACCACATGCACACAATTTTGTGACAGCTGCAATTGCACAGGTCGACCTAAACTCAGCTAAGACAACAGAAAAGATGAGCAGAGTGTCTGAATTTGGGGGATCTGGAGGAACAGGAGATTGTGCTAGTTTACTCATGGCAGATGTACATGCTACGCACGATAATTTTTTTTTTATTTTGGATTAATATGAGGGTACAAATGTTTAGGTTACATTATTTTCAATTCTAAGGTAAAGTTGTAGTTGAGCCCTTCACCAAGGAGGCATGCTGAACACCTTCACACTGTGCTCATGAGGTGAGATCCTGCCAGTCACCCTCCCTCCTTTCTCCTCCCCTTCCTCTTCCTTCCCCCTCGCTAGACTATACTTGTGTTTCTCTTTCATGTGGGCGTGTAGTTGTTTATATATTAGCTTCATATTAGTATTGAGTACATTGGATATTCTCCCCCTCCCCATTCTTGTGATAGTTACTAAGAAAAATGTGTTTCCATTCAAGTAAACACAAAAGATGTAAAATCTCCATCTTTTCTTATGGCTGAATAGTACCCATGGTCTACATATACCACCATTTGTTAATCTATTCTTGGGTTGATGGGCACTTGGGTTGTTTCCACAGATTTAATGCAATCCCCATCAAAGCACCAACGTCATACTTTGAAGAACTTGAAAAAAAATTGTACTTCATTTCATGTAGATACAGAAAAAAAGCCTCAAATAGCCAATACAATTTTAAGAAATGAGAGCAAATCTAGAGGCATCCTGTTCCTAAACTGCAGGTTATACTACAAGTCTACAGTGACCAAAACAGCATGGTACTGGCACAAAAATAGAGACATAGATCTAACCCAGCCAAATGTTGCCATCTGATCTTTGATAAACCAAGCAAAAACATACACTGGGGAAAAGAATCCCTATTTAATAAATGGTGCTGGGCTTTTACAGTTAGCCACCCATAGAAGATTGAAACTGGGCCCCCGGATAAATTTTAAGACTAGGTTTTGCCACTGTGTGTGACAGAAGAGCTAATTATTGAAATTTATTAGATGTATTTCTGCCTCATACCACTGCTCTCTTTACACACATGCATACACCTGCACATCCATATAAAATGAGTGAAGTGAAAAGACTTATGTTAGAGGTAACATAGAAATGGCCAATAATCTGTGCAGGATGGTTTTAGAAAAAGTAATAAATGGAAGAGGGTCAAAAATGAATTCCTGTGAGTCTCACTATTTGTCCCCTTTAAGTATGATAAATTGTATTAATTAGGAAATTACTCATTGTTCTGAGCAATGTGTATATTTAATTTATTTAATCCTCACAATAACACTATGAGAAAGAAACTATTATCCACATCCCATTTCACAGAGTAGAAAACTGATACAAAAAGCGGTTAAGTAACTAGATCAAGATTATACGGTCACAAAGTAGCATTTTTATTGAATACCACAAAATCCTTGCCAACTATTCTACTGTGGAATTCACAGATGTCTTGGCTTAAATTCCTAAGCTCCTTAATACAGATTGGGACCAATGTGTTCTAACTAAATTTTTTTTAATGAAGTTACCAAACTTGGAGTAAATTTTTAAACATTTGAATGTAATAAAATAAAATAAATTTAAACTAGAATTCTAGGTATAGCATTTAACCATCTTGTGATGAATAAGGTATTGCTTTCACATCATTCTAAATAGCACTATACACTACATAGCACTATATATAGTGATCAAATAAATAACATGGTCTAAATATGTCTTAAGACCAAGAATGAAAGTTGCATTTTTACAGACCATAATATAATCATGACATAACACTAGCTTTTGATGCTAAAGAAGACACTTAACTTTTATAACCATGCTCTATAAAACATGAAAACATAAGTAAACACTTTTAAAGATCTCCTTGAACTCTAGAATTCAGTGAAGCCACAACTAATCCCAGGACATGGTTACATTAGAATATACAAAATTCAGGTCATTTTTAATTACAAAGTTGTTTCAATTTGGAGAAACGAAGTTAACATATGAAAAGATACTCCATATTATATGTCATTTTAAAACCTGCAAATTAAAACAACAGCGAGATATGTTTACACAGCTGTAAGAATGGCAAAAATCCAGAACACTGACAATACCAAATGCTGGCAAGGATGTAGAGAAACAGGAACTCTTATTTGTTGTTGGACTGGTGAGGATGAAAAATGGGACAACCACTTTGGAAGATAGTTTAACAGTTTCTTACAAAATCAACATACTCTCAAAACATGTTCCAGCAATCATGCTACTTGACATTTTCCCACATGAATTAAAAATTTATGTACATAAAACCTTGCACATGAATGTTTATAGCAGTTTTGTTCATGATTTCAAAACCTTACAGGCAATCAGTACATCATCTTTCATTAGGACAGACTGATTGTGTATCTCCAGGCAGTGCAATGTTAGGGCAATGAAAGGTAGCAACCCATCAAGCCATGAAAAGACATGGAAGAAGCCAAAATGCATGTCATTAATTAAAAGAAGCCAATCTGGCTCGGCACCTGTGGCTCAATCGGCTAAGGCGCCAGCCACTTACACCTAAGGTGGCGGGTTCGAATCCCCAGCCCAGGCCCGCCAAACAACAATGATGGCTGCAACCAAAAAATGGCCGGGCATTGTTGCGGGCGCCTGTGGTCCCAGCTACTTGGGAGACAGAGGCAGGAGATTCAGATTCGCTTGAGCCCAGGAGTTGGAGGTTGCTATGAGCTGTGATGCCATGGCACTCTACCCAGGGGGATAGCTTGAGGCTCCGTCTCAAAAAAAAAAAAAAAGAAGCCAATCTGAAACGGTTCCAACTGCTATAGAACCTCTGTAAGTTGTCCACCCAGGGAACTGTAACAAACTGGTCAACATATACATGTTGTCAACATAGGAACTGGGCCTACTGTACTGATACGCACATGTGGTACATGTCTGGTCTATGAAAATTAGGTCACCTTAAGGAGGTGGTCAGCTATGGAGAACTGCAGTGGTTGCTAGAAGGCCAGTACCAGGGAGAGAGGAAAATAGGGGAAGGACAGTAGATTTTCAGGACAGTGAGACTATTCTGTATGATGGTAGATAAGTGTCATTATACATTTGGAAACACTCATAGAATGTGCACATAAAGATTGAACCCTAATGTAAGGTATGGACTTTAATTAGTAACAATGTATTCAATGGCAACAATGTTGACTCATCAATTATAGCAAGTTTCCCACCTAATGCAAAATGATAAGTACCAGAAACTCTTGAGTGGTGGTAAACAGAAAGTTGACATTCTACTCAACCTTCTATAAATCTAAAAATTAATGTGTATTAGTTTTTGGTTTTTTGAGACAGAGTCTCACTCTGTTGCCCATGCTAGAGAGCCATGGCATTGTCATAGCTCACAGCAAACTCAAACTCTTGGCTTCAAGTGATTCTCCCACCTTGGCCTCCAGAGTGCTAGAATTACTATTAGATTTTTTTAAATATCACCAAGCAACACACAATGACTCTTTTTGAAAATGAGTAATCATTAAGCATAAAAAATAAAGCAATTAAATTATATTTACTTTCAAGGCCAATTCAGCAATTGCTTTTAAATGTGATTATTCCTTAAACACAATGATATTGAAATATTCTGTAGTGTTCTTTCTTTATCCTTTTTTTTTTATTATTTTCATCAAAAGAAAACTTTTGCTAACAAAAAATATTTGGCAAACTCTCTGGAAATAAAACAATTTCACCCTTGCACTTTGCCACCTTTCAATAAACAAGTTTGTTTTCACTGGAAATCTGATTTTTTGCCTTTTACAAAAATATACCAGGCTTGTGCTTTATAACAGAGAAGGAAATTGAGGGTTAAAGATCAAACTCTCACTGCCACAAACATAAGAGCCACTTGGCAGCCAGATAAGCTATCGTTTTCGGAGACATAAGAAAGTGAACTTCAATGGAAAACAAATTTTTAAAAGAAAGGAAAATGAAGAAAAAGACACTGGTAAATAGCAGTAGATTTACCTTTGGGGTGTGTGTGTGTTTTCATATATGGATTCATTGACAAATGTTTATAAAACAGAGTTAAAAAATCTACAACAGGAGTTGGACATAGCTGTTGCCCTCTTTGAAAGAAAAACAGATGTTCCTTCTAAGCTCGATATCCTCCTTCCAATTAGACTTACAGGGTCATCCCCAGGGCTGTGGAGTGGGACACAATCACAAGTGGAAAAGGAAAAAGAAGAAGGGACAGGAAGAAAGGCACATCTTCAAAAGGCCACAGCAAACTTCCTGTGTGGAAATCAAAGGGCACAGAAAAGGCAGGAATAGCGACTGGAAGCAAAACATTTTATTTTCCTTTGTCGCCCCTTTTATTGTAATTAATAAGTTGTCAGAAGAAGAAATCTTCTGATTGTTAGGTCCGCTTGTGCTCACCAAGTGCCCACACCACCTGATACCCACAGCCTTTTGTTTCCCAAACAAAGGGCACGGGTGTTTATACAAAGAGGTAAGCCAGCACCAGAAGCCAGGTCCCACCATGACCATCCCTGGGCACTCCTGGGGAATTCAGTGAAAGTTACAAACACAATGCAGCCTCAGCTAGCAAAGCAAAAGATACAAACCCCAGAAAGGGTCTGATTCCCAGAAAAAAAGCCATTTCTCATCAGCTCTGTCTCATACTTACAGAACAAGTTTAGATTTTCCACAGCCCTTAGTAAACTTAGTGACTCGGATGAAAACTGCAGACTGTGACACCTGCCCTTAGAGTCAGTTTGGGGACATGGGTTTTCTTTATCTTCTGCAAAAAAAAGAAGTGCGGGAGGGGGAGAGGGAGTAGTCAGGCACGGTGGTTCACACCTATAATTCCAGCGCTCTGAAAGGCCAAGGCAGGAGGACCCCTGGGGGTGAGGAGTTCGAGACCAGCCTGAGCAAGGACAAGACCTCATCACTATTAAAAATAGAAAAACTAGTCAGGTGTGGGGAACACCTGTAGTCTCTACTAAAAATAGAAAAACTAGCTGGGCATGGCGGGTGCCTATAGTCCCAGCTACTCACAGGCTGAGGCAGGAGGATCACTTGAGCTTGGTGTTTAAATCCCCCAAAGAAGTCGCTCCAGGTTACATCATTTCCACTTGTTGGGTTTCAGAAACAGAAAGCGGTAGAGACAAAAAGTGCATCTTGTGAAAGTCCCTGGTGGGTTCTCCGGCCTCAGAAAGAGCAGAAACAGAGTTCTCTGTTTAGCGTGACACACAGTGCCCTGCTGCAGAGCATGCAGCTGACATCGTTCTCTGTCGTCTACTTGAAAAATATCTCCAGTCGGAAGACAGTTACGAGCAGTGTATTTGACCTAATTTCTCCCCTGGTGCTGCTATTCATCCTCCCCTCCCTTCACATTATGATTCTCTGTAGACAAGTTTTTACCCACAGGTTCCCTTCAAAGAACACTAGCTTAGCTCTAAAATTGATCAAACAGTAAAATTGTACCAGATTCAGCTAGCAAAAGCCACTGGAAGATTTGTTTTAAATGTTCTCCTGCTCCTGCTGTAAATATACTTAAGAACAATATAATATTCTAGTATTTCTTAAGAATAATTAGTTATAGATATTTTGTTCAAAAAGCCCATTTGCATTAAAATGCATAATCGTGAAGGCCACTAAGTTCATGCCAGTCATTATTTCTAAAGAGATTTATAGATAGAAACAACAACTAAGAGATTCTGAACCTACAGGGTTTCAGGGTTTGTTTGTTTGTTTGTTTCTCTTGGGCTCCAGCAATCCACCGCCTTGGCCTTCCAGAGTGCTGGGATTATAGACCACCAAGCCCAGCAATGTGCAGTGTTTAAGTTCATCTTAAATCCAAACATTCTTCTTTGAGAACTTGCTCTGCCATAGAACCTTGGACAAGTCATTTCTCTGGGCCTCAGACTTTGTGGTATAAAGTAAGAGGTTTTGGAGAAGGATCTGAAAAGATAACTTACAGTGCTAGTACAGAAATAGACACAGATACTAGCACTGTATACACACACACACACACAAACACACATGTAGCCTATTGTGTGAAGTTTAGAGAGAATATTCCTTGTTAATACAGAGTAAAAAAGAAAATTAGACAATTCCAGTATCTTTGTTTCTGGATTTTTGTTTGTTTGTTTCTTTGTTTATTTTGTTTTATTTTTCTTTTTTGCATCTGCTAATACCCCTACTTGGCATGTTCTTCCTTTTTGAGGTTTGATATTCTTCTTTCTTCTCCAAAGTTTTCTTCCTTGATCATGAAGAGAAAATTAGTGACTTCTTTTTCTATGCTGTGATAATAGATAGCACTGCTAATATTTATCATGTGCAGTTATATTTATCTCCTTTACATACTGTATTACCAACTTAGGGTCCACAATGCAGACCAGTGCTGGGTGCACATGAGTGCTCCTTAAGTGTCCATGGGAATGAGTAGATGACCACATGACTGTCACTGATACCACCACCATGCTATGTTAAGGAAAAGAATATGAGTGCATAACAGCAACTACCGATCTCAAAAAGAGACAGCTCATGGTACAGCAGAGCCAGATGGTAAAAGAAATTGCCATGACCAAATTAAGGGGATTTAACTTCTTGGAGCAGCGACTTTCAACTGTTGTGGCATGGGACATTGGTGTGCTGTGAAAATTTTGAAAGATCAATCATTAAATTATTTTCAAAAAAGTTGGAAATACTGTCCTAGACACAAGAGCTTCTGAAATCAGGACTAGATGGTATTGTGAATATTGAGCCTTGAGGCATGAAGTGTCTACTCTATTACTTCAAACCAAAAGCAATCCACTTCAAGAGCTTACACAATGAGAAATTCTTCTTTTATTTTCTGAACAGGGTCTTGTCTTATTCTGTCACCCTGGGTAGAATACAGTGGTGTCATCATAGTTCACAGCAACCTCAAACTCCTGGGTTCAAGCCATCCTCCTGCCTCAGCCTTCCAGGTGCCCATCACCATACCTGGCTAGTATGTACGTGTGTGTGTGTGTGTGTGTGTTTTAATAGAGAGGGTCTCCGTATGTTGCCTAGGCTGGTCTCAAACTCCTGGTCTCAACTGATCCTACCAACTTGGCCTCCCAAAGTGTTGGAATTACAGGCATGAGCCACAGTTCCAAAGCTGAAAAAATTTAATTTTTAAAATAAGGTGGCATGATCCAATATCCAAGAAATTACCCAGCTTTTCATCTAATCCTGAAGCGAACTTCACAAAGCTTTAGAACCTTGTTTGGCTGCTTATACTTTTGTTGTTTTCAGTAGGGCCCATCTTACTAAAGTTCTGACTCCTTTGATGTGGTCAAATTAAAATTTTGCAGAAAGTTTACGAATTATCACAGGCAAACGAAGGTCGTTAAAATCACTTCCGACTCAATCATACATGTTAATGAGATCTCCGGACGTGATGAATAAATGAAATTTTCAGTTAAACTCAAACCACACTGTGACTATTAATTGCAATTAAAAAAATTACCAAGTGTTCTTCAGAAAAGCTATTCTGAATGAGTGTTACAAAGACCTGATTCAGCTTCTCTGCCGCTGAAATCTGTGGAAGTGCTAATGGGCACTGAAATGGCCAAAAGGGAGCTGGGAAGAGGAAATAAACGGCTCTCGACCGATTCACTCACATTATTAGCGCTCTTGCTCACATCTGCACTACCTCTACCAGACTCATCCTTTTTAATAAATTATATGAAGCTTTACACTGATTTTTTCACCAGCCTTTATTGCTTCAGCATTCTTGATTTATCATTCGTCACTTAATGATAATTTTTCAGGTAGCAGTAGATCCTTTATTATGTTTTGTGCCTTCTAGATCCACCCGCCCTACAAGGCTTCCCAATAACATTTAAAAGCAATGTGATCAGGTCAACTACCTGTGTAAAATCAATGACTCCATGCTGGTAAAACAGAAACTGTTCAACACAGTCCTGAGATCACAGATGTACAGAACCCACCTTGTTCTCTCACCTCTCCCAAGACTCTTCCTTGACACACCAGCCAAACTGAACTACTTGGAATTCCCTCAAGTACTTGCTCTCTCACCTCCCCATGTTTGGTTTTTGAGCATGCCTCTGTGCTGATATCCAACACAGATTTTTGGCCCGGGGAATGGTGACTCATGCCTATAATCCCAGCATGCTGGGAGGCCAAGACTGGAGGATCACTTGAGCCCAGGAGTTGAAGGTTGCTGTGACCTATGATGATGTCAAGGCCCTCCACCCAGGGTGACAGAGTGAGATTCTGACAAAAAAAAAAAACCATTACCACCACCAACACCAACAAGTGAACAAACATCCAAACTCTGATCTGAATCAATTGAAACTATACTTCTAGGAGTGGGCCACATTGACCTAGTTTTCTAACACTAACAGCCAGAAACAATAGTAGAATTAGTAACACTAATAGAACCATCTGCTTCTTGCTCTGTGAGTTTCATAGCTGTTTCTATGTGGTCGAGTATATTGACTGTTACCTGATTTATCATTTTGTTCTGACTATAATTAGCAGTGCTATTTTGCCCAATAATAAAATTTATAACAGCTGATTTTGAACATCTCTTAAAGTCTGGGTAGTATGCAAGAAAATTTACCTATCTTTAATCCATACAACAAACCTTAAAAGTAAGAATGTCATAATTTTATAAAAGTTAAAGACTAAAGAAAAGAACTTGAGGCCTCCCAGTAAGTCATTCAAATTATCCAAGGTTTGTTTTAAACTTAATGAAAATAAGATGTGAAACCCAGAACCACTGCTATTTAGCTTGCTTCCTGAGAAAGACTTTATTATCACGGTCTGTTAGTGTGTAAGGTCGATTTCTACTAACTAGAATATTCTAGTAAATGGGTGAAGGCTCTTCCTAAATAAATTCAAGTTCTTAAAATAAGCACTGAATTGGTTGGGTGGAATAAAATAATAATTATATTTCTAAATTCTACTGAGTGGAATCAAGACAGGCTTGTGAAGATGTGTTTTTTTCTTTTCTTTTCATTTTTTTTTGAGACAGAGTCTCCCTTTGTTGCTCTTGGGAGAGTGCTGTGTCATCATAGCTCACAGCAATCTCCAACTCTTGGGCTCAAGTGATCATCTTGTGTCAGTTTTTCTATTTTTAGTAGAGATGGGGTCTCGCTTTTGCTCAGGCTGGTTTACAACTCCTGAGTTCAAGCAATCCATCCACCCCGGCCTCCCGGAATGCTAGGATTGAGCACACATGAGCCACCGCAGCTCTCCAAGATGTGTTTTTCTTCAAACTTGAAAAAAATGTATGAAATGTTTACATTGGCAATAATCATAGTGATGTGACCTATGAAAAGATGCGTGTACACATCACTTCTCAAGGGTTAGGGGTCCAAAAGCTCCTAATCAATATGCCAACTAATCAAACATACAGATCCTTTTTTGGTTCTTAGCATATTTTGCCATTTACAATGTATTCAATTTTTAGTACAATATAAAAGGAAACATATTATGAATGCCCAGTGGTTGAATAAATCAAAAAATTTTGATTAAAAGTAACTTACAGAAATTCTCACTTCTATTATGTTTAACAACGGCAAATTTCATATGCTGTGTGAAACTGAAGGAAATAGAAGGAGAAAAAGAAAGATTAGGGACAGAGAGGAGTGTACACGTGATTCGGGGCAGGAAGGGAGAACTGTTACCTAGTGCTTATTATTTTTAATTTATTATAACTTGGGAAAATCTTTTTTATTTGGTTGTTTTATTTGGGGAGGAAGCATAAAATAATACAACTAACAAAAATAATCTACCACTCAAAATCAATCAAGGGTAATATTTAAGCATATCTGCTTTATATTTTATCTAGTTTTTAGTAAAATATACTTTGTTGCACAGTAAAACTTGTCCTTTATAGATTAAAGTTCTACAACTTGTGGAAAATATATACAGTCACACAGTCACCATTGCAAATCAAGATATAAAAGAAGTTTCCAAAACTTATCTTGCCCCTTTATAGCCAACCACTTAGCCCACTTCCAGCCATTCTATTTTTAATTTTTTTTAAAATTTTAATTATTGTAGGTACATAATGAGGGTACCTAGGATATTTTCATACAGTCATACTATGTGAATGAATCAAATCAGGATGATTGGTGTATCTGTCACCACATAATTATCATTTCTTTGTATTGGGAACATTTCAATTCTACTACCAATTCTATAGCTTTTAATTCAAGTTTATTCCTAATAGCATTTCCTAACCATAAAAGCTATAGTTGATCAGTTTATTCCTAAGAAAACACATGAATACAGTATGTCTTGAAAAAAAGCACTAATGTGAACAAAGTTTGTTTTATACTTAAAAATCTAGTTTCCTGTCTGATACACTTCAAAATAAATTAACACTTAAAACTTGGTTAGACAAACTTACCTTCCCAATAAAGTCTGTGTATGTATTTATATTAATGGAATATTTTCTCTTAGTCAGACACTCTCTTAAACTACCATACATACTTTTCTTCACCTATTCATCTAAAAAACTCCATGAGTAGGTACCATTATTATTGTGCCTACACTAAAACCGAAGCTTAGAGGGGTTACATTCTTTCTCCAAATTAGTGGATCTAGAAATTGAAAACAAATTTTTCTAAATCAAAAATTGCAATGAAAAGGCCATAAATTTGCAAAGGAAGGCAGATATGTTTAGGTTTAATTAGAAATTAATGACTTTGGGAATATAAAACTGTATTCAATTGATCTATAAAGTAAAATGACATAACCCCCTGAACCCCCTATTAGCCTGACTGGGCAAAGTCTAAACTTTCCAATTCTATACCACTAAGAGAATTTTGATGTAGATAGAAATTATGATGAAATGGGAAAAAATTCCATTGGTATTCACATTTCATATAGTAGAATTCATTTATCCCAAATCTACTCTCATCTAGAATAATGGAACAGCCATAGCTATCTCCTCCTAGAACAACGTCATGACTACAAAGTGTTCTAAGCCTTTGTGAACATAAAATCTCTCTAAATCGTTGTGGCTGCTCTACCCAACTTTAACGCACTGCTTGCTTTGATTGCTGGGTATGTTTAGCTCGGTAACCTAAGCAATGGCGCCCACAACTTGACAATTAATCATTTTTAAATTAAAAGATTAAGTCTACTGAAAGCCTAATTATGAAAACTGGAAGAAAAAAGAAAAGAGTACAGAAAATTCTAGCTTACTCGTTCAGAAATGAACATTGGAAAAAGAATGCTTAATTAACTCTATGAAGGTGTTGTCCTGAGAAAGAATATATTAATTTTCCCTAGGAGATGAAGCGTTTTTGTGGTTATATAGTCAAAAACTAAAGAAACTTAATTGAGATGCCTAAAAGATAGTTAAGTGGGACTTGTTGCCATGACTTCAACAACCAGCATGAAGCTAATCAGCGTCCATTGCCACCACTGAAAAGGAACTGGCTATTTCAAGCCTTAGCTTTCCTTCTAAAGATGCAATGATCAAAACTGAAACTTGACCTAGAAGCTGTCATTGGTCTAAAGATGCCTGACAAAAGATTTGGCAAGTGTTAATAAGAATAGGAAAAATAACAATCCACAGAGCAGTCGAATTTCTCAAACTTTCAGGATGGTAAAACCCAGCAAAACCAGCCAAAAGCCTAACAGGCAAAGATTATACCCAGTGTAGCATAATGGGCTTATTACTCCGATTTGTTGTCTGTGGGCAAAGACGGGATGTTTTTCCATACTAAGCAGCCAGTAAATAAACAGTGAGCTACGGCCAGTGGGACAGAAGAAGCAAGCCAGTGACAAAGTAAACAGAAGAACTCAATTTGAGGACAGCAAACAGCTACTTGTACCCTGATTCTGTGGTCCCCATAAGAATTGGAAGATCATAGCAAAGTCATGCCCACCGGTAGAGAGATGCTCCCTGGACACATGTGCGTTCCAGAAATTGCTCTGCACACAGCACTGCATATTAATTTCCAAAGGTGCCCGTGAACAAAGGAAAAGGCACAGCTATAACTATCCAATAGGCTCTTTAGAAATTATCTATTCAGAACACTTTGTTTTAATTAAGATGTGTTTTATTTTAATGATGTTACTTTGAGTCAGCCCTTTATGTAGAAGATAGGACAGGATTGAATGAGTCTTTCAAACCCCAAAATAATAGCTTCTTCAAACATTCATCATTTCAACTTTAAAAGCCTCCTAGCGTTTGGGGAGGTTGAGGTGGGTGAATCTCTTGAGCTTAGAAGTTCAAGACCACCTTGAGCAAGAGAGAGACTCATCTCTACTAAATATAGAAAAATGAGCTGGGCATGGTGGCAGGCACCGGTAGTCCCAGCTACTCAGGAGGCTGAGGCAGGAGGATTGCTTGAGCCCAGGAGTTTGAGATTGCTGTGAGCTATGAGGCCACAACACTCTACTCAGAGTCAACAGAGTGAAACTCTGTCTCAAAAAAAAAAAAAGGAGGGAATAACAGTAAAAGGATCATGAAAACCAGGAACTGGATTAGATAACCTGGCCGCTTTTAAAGTGTGCACATATTTTTTCCTTGTGTCTCTACCTGGAAGAATTCAACACAGTAATAAGAAAAGGCTGCTGGCCAGGCCTGTGCTCACTTTGACCTCAGGATCTACATGTGCTTTTTAAAACTAGTATCTCCCTATTTCAGTTCTAGACTTAATTCCTAAGTAAATGACAACTTACAAGGTATATTTCTTTCCTATTCCCTTCAAAATAAAAAAAAGAAAACAACACACAAAAAACCCCAAAGTCCCCAAACACACAGCTGATCTTGAATCTTAGGTCCCAGCCCCACAACAGGACATCTCAGCCTGGGGTGGCGAGAAGGGCCTGGGTTTGGTGTGGAAGAGGGTGGAGATAAGGGGTTGGCAGGAAAAAATGGGGGTAGAATAAAAGTACAAGTCAGCTTCACAAAAAGCCTTTCCCTAGTGCCTACCCATGGGCCTCCAATCTCACATTGTGACATGTGGGGAAAACTGTGCCCACCCCCCATGACAAATAGCTCCACCAACAGGGAAAACACTCCCAGGATACTGCAGCAGTCATAGGCAAACATGAGTTTTGAAAATAGCCCTTCACAGGTTCTTAAAAAGAAATACAAAATGCACGGGATAAAATCACAATCCCAGGAAGCACATCTCATCAAGGACAAGAAACAAGTGACTTTCTTTTGTGTGTTCCTTTTTACCAGGTATAGCTGTGGTTTGTTCCTTAAAACCACCAGCTTGGGTAAGATTAGGAGACTGGACTGTACCCCTGTTCCCACTCTATGGAGCTACCACAGAGGGAAGCTTTGACAATCTCAATAAAAATCTAAACTGCCCTGCAGCAGAGGATCAGTTTGCCTTGCCAGGAATGCAGGGTCTCATTCCCACCTCTGCTGCCTCTGGCTAAGCTGCTCCTAAGCTCCTCCCCAGCCCTGCTGAGGTGCTGGCTCCCCCCTGCCCTGCCCCTTCCACAGAACCCTCCTGTCCCCCATGTCTGGATAAGCTACCTAGCAGTTACCACAGCCACTTCCAGCATCTAGCACATAGGGGACAGTCATAGGCCTCTGGATGGTTTTCTAGACATCTTTGCTCTGGGGATGCCTGGGGTAAAGCCAAACCCCAGTCCCAGGCCCCATACAATGTACAGACTCATGGAGGATTGGGTCTTCACTGGCATTTTACTCACACAGTACAGGGGAGTTGCCCTGATTGAGTGTAGCATGGAGGAGGCGCAGAGGGTGGGTGTGGAGGACTCTGTCTTGGGGGCTCAGGCCTCTAGCAGAAGATCTCCACAGCTAGGCCTCTGTCCTCTCCTGCCATGTGGGGTTGGGTCAACCCCAAGGTAGCTGAAGGCTCTGGCCATTGGCTCCACTTCCTCCTGGGGAGGGAAGCACAGGCAGAAGAGACCCCCTTCTGATGCTTCTTGCACAGAGAATGCATCAGAGCCCAGGCAGAGTCACCAACCAGCACCAACTGGCCTCCCTCATACTTCTTGGGCCCCTGGCTCCAAGTGGGGCCCCCTCACCTAAGCTAGAGTGGTGTGGCCCACGTCACCTCTATAGAAGGTTCAGTGAGCTGGTTGCTGGCATGTTTTTAACTAGGGGTAACATTTTTACTCAGTAAGGCCCTGGAGCTAGCTGAAGTCACCAGGTGAGTCCCAGGAAGCAACCCTCAGACACTCTGCCAGGCTGTGGGAGGGTGAGATCATCTGGCAGCCAGACTTGCACTCCGCAAGCTGCAGCAACATGCCCTCCGCCCACATGTTCCTTTGCTGGGTGTGTCTTGCCTTCCCCAGGTCCCTGGCCCCCAAATCTCTACAGAAAGGCTGATAGGAGAGGGGAAACCCCAGTGAAAGGCTACCGCCTCCCTCACCAAGGAGGTCTTGCTTGAATCTCTTCCTGCTTCTGGGACATTAAATCAGCCATTTCCTGCAGAGACTCTGAGTCCGCGGGAGACACATGGGACATGTGGGCAAGACGTTAAGAGCACAGCTACAGGTCCTCCAGTGGCTGTGGGCTTCTCTGCATGCCCTAACTGCAGCCTAGGTGCACCTCCTCCCCGGCTCAGCAAGCACAGTGACCAGTGCTCCTGCAGAGTGGTCACCATCTACCCAGGAGAGCACAAGTGAGAAATCAGCAATGATGCTATTTATTATTAGGACCAAAGGACTTGAGTAACACAAAACCTAAAATGGTGTTCCCTGTTCCCATATCAGGGCCATGAGCTCACATCTGGTAAAAGGACACAACCAGGGAAACCCAGTACTTGAGGGGTGAGGAGTGCACACCTGTTGCAGCTCCTGCTTGGGGGGCTCCTGGTGGAAGGGCCAGGCTGGGCAGGGAAGTGGGGCCCATGCGGAGGGTCTCCAGGAAGCACCAGGGCGAGGCGCTGCCCTACTCCCAGATAGTGCAAGAGTTGGGGCCTCTAATCTATGGTTGGTGCCTCTCACGGGCCAATCCAGTTGGCCTCTGAGGCACTCACATTCTGCCTGCCAGGGTATGAAGCTGCCTTAGAAGTTTCCAGAAAGACAGTCTGATTTTCTAGCATATCTGTCTCTAATACAACATGACGTCACTGAGGTATGTGGGACTGTTGCCATCTGTAGGAAGTGGGCCTGACCCCAGCTCCCACCAGTGGTTTCTGCCCACCCCATACAACACTGAGACTCAGGCTCCGGCTTTCCTGGGGTGGTGCTGGCCCAGAGATACCTCCATGCTCTGGGCACCAGGGTACCTATGTGTGTGTCACATACTCAGGCAAGCAGGGGAATGATGAAATGCCACTGTAAAGATCCAGGAAATCTGCCTCCGCAAAGTGTACAACTGGCTGGTAACACAAAGAGCTCCCAAAGGGAGGGAAGAAAAACCCTCCACCTCTAACCCTCCCACAGCCATGGCATTGTCTTTCACCTTGAACTTCTGTCCCCACTCCTGAAATGCCTGTTATTGCCCGGGGTGCCTCTATAGCAACCCCCAAGACTGCCCCACCCTATCTGACCTTTCTTCCTCTGCTGCTGGTTATCGGCCCATGAACTGAGGTACCCAGGCCCAGGACCCACAGGCAGCACTAACTGTGGGTGCCTCAGGTACACGTCCACCTGAGGTGCTGGAACCATACATTGGGCCCTCCACAGCCACCCCCCTCCCCCAGCCGCCTCCTCTTCTGACCCCTCTTAAATTTCATAGACTGGGGGGGGGGGCGCCTGTGGCTCAAAGGAGTAGGGCCCCAGCCCCATATGCCAGAGGTGGCAGGTTCAAATGCAGCCCTGGCTAAAAACTGCAAAAAAAAAAAAATTATAATAATAAATAAATAAAATAAAATAAAATAAATTTCACAGACTGGATAAGTACCACAGGTGCTTAGGCCTCGTTCTTTATAGTGACCATGTCCACATGTTGACTAGTGTGTCACAGGCCCTTGGCTGGTCAACTCACAGATGTCTCCTACTGTACTGAGAAAACTTAGGTTTTAATAATATGTTTGTCTGCATGTTAATGGCTGAGGAAACAATCTTCCTATATTGTGACACCTCAACTTTGAATTTATTGTCAATAAGACCTGAAAATGCACAATAAAAATTAATGCACTTTTTAGGGTAGTGTTTTTGGCCAAAGTGTTCTGAGAATAAGCACAAAACTGCATAAAAATAGCTTGCATGGGAAAAAGGTGTTATTCCAACAAATGCTGTTGGATCACCTAGAAGTCACTTGGGAAGTGAAAACAGCCCTCAACCCAAACCCACCTGAACCGCAGTTGTGCAAGATACATTCACAGGTTTGTTAAAGTTCAGATTTATTCTTTAAAAAATTAAAACTTCTTACTTTGGGCAGAACAAATGTTTCTAGAAACCTTTTAAATCTGAGGTTACAGGTTTATGTATACATATATATTTTGAGACAAGGTCTCTGTCGCCCAGGCTGGAATGCAGTGATGTCATCATAGCTTACTGTAGCCTCAGACTTCTGGGCTCCAACCACCTTCTTGCCTCAGGTGCTCCCCATCACACTGGCTAATTTTTCTGTTTTCTTGTAGAGAAGGGGTCTCACTGTTGCTCAGGTGATCCTCCTGCCTTGGCCTCCCAAAGTGGGAGCCACTGTGCCCAGCCAGTTTTTCTTTTTTTGTTGTTCTGGGTACAGGGTTCATGTTTGGCTGGAGCTACATGTACCAAAAAGCTGCAAGCAGCACACCAACAAGCCAGAAGCCCCTCCCAGAGTTCTCTCTCTTGTGGCTCCTGGTCTCAGGAGGCCAGCTGGGTAGGCAGTCCCTTCTCTACACTGCCCTCTCAATAACAGGGTCAGAGAGGTCACCCTAACAAAAGGGACACAGGCCAGACAGCCAGCACCCAATGTCAAAGCTCCCTACATGAGGCACCTGCAGAAAAGTCAGGGGAGAAGTGGCAAGCCCAGAAATGGGGAAGAGCAAAGGAGACAAAAAACCAAAGAAAAGGGGTGGTGCCTGTGGCTTAAAGGAGTAGGGCGCAGGCCCCATATACCGGAGGTGGCGGGGGTTCAAACCCGGCCCAGCCAGAAACTGCAAAACAAACAAACAAAAAAACCAAAGAAAAGATTTCTGTAAACAAGCCATAAACAAGACTGGAAAGAAAAGCCACATGCAGAGTAGAATAGTGTCTTCCCAAGGGCTCTAAAACCACTATCAAAGAACCCCCCCCCCCCAGTGTTAGTTTTCTTTCTTTGCAGCCAGAGGACTCTCTGGCTTGAGGCTCCCTGAGGACACAGGCTAGACAGAACTGTGGGTGGAAACAGCACACATTCCCTCTGTGGCACTCCCAAGAACAGGGTGGTAGATGGCAGTTTTCTCCCCAAATGCCATGTGGCCAGGAATCTGCTTCATCCTCCCTCTGCATATCAGAAGCTAGGAGATGCCTCTCATGTCCCTGCAACATTCCTTTGGCCTCAGCGCTCACCACCCCCCAGACCAGGTATGAATTTTGCAAAACGAGTCACAGTGACCATTCTGTATCACGTTAGCGATTTTTATACAACTTTTAAAATAAAAAAGAGCGGCAAATACGATAAATATATCCTCCAAATAAAGCTGTGTTATTAACGTTTAAATTCCCTAAGTCAGGATGTCAACGTAGACATCCTAGTCTAAGCTGAGGGCACATGGCAACATCAAAACCACATGTACGGACACAAACCAAAATTATAATTCTAGGGTCTAGAGCGCAGCAGATGATGACGTTGCTAAAAAAGTTTAACTCTTGTTTTTATAAACTTTCTCCTTACAAATATGTTAGTGGTCAAGTTGCTCTATTTTCTTTTGGTCCTTTTGTCCCCTGGCAAACCAGTTGAACTTAAGAACCTGATCCCAGATGCATTTGCTCCTGATGTAAAAAAAAGACCAAAAAAAACAAACAAACAAAAAAAAACCCAAACACACTCTGCCTTCAACTACATAAAGGGCATTTATGAAAAACCACAGCTAAAGTGACATTCAATAACGAAGAGCAGGATACCTCTCTAAGGCCACCTTGGACAGTGCAGGGCTGGATGCCTCCCCTAAAGTCATACCCAATAATGAACCACTGCAATCCTCTCCAAGGTCAGAACAAAAGAAAGATGTCTGTTCTCAATCCTTCTTCCTTAGGCAGCTAGAAGGGAAAAGGAATTGGAAGGGATACAGGTCAGACGTAAATTCCCTCTAGCTGCTATATTTAACCTTTTCAGGAACTACCAGACTGGACACATGTGACCTCGTATGAATTGTGAATATTGTACATGAATATTCACAACAGATGGAACCACTTCCAAGGTCCCTCAACTGATGCATGGATAAACAGAACATATGTGCAGCCACAAGAAGGGTTGATACTCCGACACCAGCCATCATGTGGATAAACCTTGCAAACACTATGTTGAATGAAAGAGACCAGGTTCTGAACACCATGAAATTCCATTTACATAAAAGATCCAGAATAGGGAAACCAGTAAGGAGAAAGCAAGTTAGAGGTTCCAGGATCTGTGGGTCTAGTAGGTTAGGGAACTACTTAAAGTTTACAGAGACTTCTTTCTGGGATGACAAAATTATTCTAAAACTGACTGTGGGGCTGGCCCTATGTATCAGAGGTGGCGGGTTCAAACCTGGCCCCAGCCAAAAACTGCAAAAAACAAACAAACAAAAACTGACTATGGTGATGGTTGCATGACTGTGGACATACTAAAAACACTGGATTGAGCACTTTAAATGGTGGGATGCTGAATTATGTCTGAATAAAGTGCAGTGGCATCATCACAACTCACTGTAGCCTACAACTCTTGGACTCAAGCCTTCCTTCTGCCTCAGCCTCCTGAGTACATGAGACCACAGGGATACACCACCATGCCTGCTAATATTCCTACATTTTTTTATTTTTTGAGACAGAGTCACACTATGTCACCCTTGGTAGAGTGCCGTGGTGTCACAGCTCACAGCAACCTCAAACTCTTGGGCTTAAGTGATTCTCTTATCTCAGCCTCCCAAGTAACTGGGACTACCGGTGCCTACTACAATGCCCAGGTATTTTTTTTTTTTTTTGAGACAGAGCCTCAAGCTGTCCCCCTGGGTAAAGTGCCATGGCATCACAGCTCACAGCAACCTCCAACTCCTGGGCTCAAACAAGTCTCCTGTCTCCTCCTCCTAAGTAGCTGGGACCGCCGCAATGCCCGGCTATTTTTTTTGTTGTTGCAGCCATCATTGTTGTTTGGCGGGCCTAGGCTGGATTCGAACCCGCCACCTTAGGTGTACGTGGCTGGCACCTTAGTCACTTGAGCCACAGGTGCTGAGCCAATGCCCAGGTATTGTTGTTGTTGTTGTAGTTGTCATTGTTGTTTGGCAGGCCCTGGCCAGGTTCAAATTCACCAGCCCTGGTGTATGTGGCTGGTGCCCTAACCACTGAACTATGGGCACCAAGCCTATTTCAAAAAAATTTTTTTTTCTACTATCACAGTTACACTCCTAGAAAACTACATGGAGGCCTCCTGGGTTTTTGGTGATGTAATACCTGCATTATATAATGAAACAACAAATCCTTCTTTCCCCACTATCAAAAATACATTCCCAGGCACTCAGACCCTAAACCGGCCTTCTCGAACAAAATGTCCCCAAACTGAACATTTGTGAATTAATTCAGAATCACTGTGGGAGTGTTTGCTTCTATTAATGTGATGTGACCACAGGTTGTCCCTGCTCCATTTTCCATGTTTTCACTCTTTACCAAGGTGCCGAAATCCTAGTTAAATCTTCTGTTGGGGGGGGGGTTTGAATCTGAACATTTATATTTGAACATGAAAACAGGCTCATGTCCATACGTGTATTTCTATTTTTTTTTAACATATACATGTGTTTATTAGGTTTCTACTTTTTGCCTTCATAAAATTAAAAAGGCTTAAAATTTAATCACAATAACAATGTTTAAGATAAGGAGTAGAAACAAAAACCTTGTAAAGAACGAATGAAGATAAATACATTCAGAAAAGAAATCAGATGATTGCTGCATCGCAATATTAAGCAATAATGATAATAATGCAAAGAAAGTAACATTCACATTGTCAAATAAGAGTATGTCTATTATAGAATGCTTTGACTCTGAGGTTCAGTATGGAGTCATCAGTTAACTTCCTTTTTTTTCCCCAAAGTCTCAAAAAATAGACAACTAATATTTATAAGTAAATATTTCTAATTTTTTTTGTAGAGATGAGGGCCTCACTCTTACTTAGGCTGGACTTGAACTCTTCCTCCTGGGTGTCCACTCACTCGCTGGCCACATGA
>CAUYQV010143405.1:0-14084 GCA_963574575.1 Galagoides demidoff
TGGTCCCAGCTACTTGGGAGGCGGAGGCAGGAGACTCGCTTGAGCCCAGGAGTTGGAGGTTGCTATGAGCTGTGATGCCATGGCACTCTACCCAGGGGGATAGCTTGAGGCTCCGTCTCAAAAAAAAAAAAAAAAATCTTGACTGTGGTGGTGGTTACAAGGGCTGTCCCTCGATTAGCATTCAGATCTGTATATAAAGTGGGTGTATTTTATTGTTGCAAATTATACCTCTAAAAAGGTATTGTAGGCTTGGCACCTGTGGCTCAAGTGGGTAAGGTGTCAGCCACATACACCTGAGCTGGCAGGTTCGAATCCAGCCTGGGCCTGTCAAATAACAGTGCCAGCTACAACTAAAAAATAGCCAGGCATTGTGGGGGGCACCTGTAGTCTCAGCTACTTGGGAGGCAGAAGCAGGAGAATCACTTGAACCCAGGAGTTGGAGGTAGCTATGAGCTGTGATGCCACAGCACTCTATCCAGGGTGACAGCTTGAGGCTCTGTCTCAAAAAAAAAAAAAAAAAAAAGAAAGAAAGAAAAGAAAAAAAAAAAGTATTGTAAAAAATCTGTGGGACAAGCAAAGCACCATTTGGGCCACATTTGACACAGGGGCTAGGAGTATTACCAGTCACTGTATACATTTCTCATACAATTTAATTGAGATATTATTCATATACCATGAGAATCTGTGGGACAAGCAAAGCACCATTTGGGCCACATTTGACACAGGGGCTAGGAGTATTACCAGTCACTGTATACATTTCTCATACAATTTAATTGAGATATTATTCATATACCATGAGATTCATTTTCCTTAAAAAGAATGTATAATTCTGTGAGTTTGGGTATGTTCATAAAGTTGTGCAGCCATTGCCACTATCTAATTTTAGAAACTTTTCATCACTCCAAGGAGAAACTCCAGTTCAAAGAGCTGTTTTCCCATGCATTGCTGAGTGTCCTTGCTCACTTGTTTGGTGACTGTGAGCTCTTGTGAGCAGTTAAGAAGTTGCAAGAGCAAAAACATTTGAGAAAAGTGCATGACTCAATAAAATAAAATTTGGAACATTGTGCCTTTTCATTTATTTTCCCTCCCATGAACTGGGAAAAGGCAGCTATGGAGGCAGAGAGGAGCTCCCTGGAGATGAAGGGGGCAGGGTCCTGGACTTATGGCACTCCAGGATTGAAGATGGGGTTCAGAGGGCAGGTATCTGTCCTGAGATGAACATTTGGGGAAAAACAAACTAAGTGTGGCTCGGCACCTGTGGCTCAATCGGCTAAGGCGCCAGCCACGTACACCTAAGGTGGCAGGTTCGAATCCCCAGCCTGGGCCTGTCAAACAACGATGGCTGCAACCAAAAAATGGCCGGGCATTGTGGCGGGCACCTGTGGTCCCAGCTACTTGGGATGCAGAGGCAGGAGACTCGCTTGAGCCCAGGAATTGGAGGTTGCTATGAGCTGTGATGCCATGGCACTCTACCCAGGGGAATAGCTTGAGGCTCCGTCTCAAAAAAAAAAAAAAAACAAAAAAAAAACAAACTAAGTGCCTCAGGTCAGGAAGACAGAGAAAGAAGTAGAGCAACCTTGGAACCTCTGGGGTGGAGGTGGAGGGTTGGGGTTGGGGGATGGCTTTGGCGCCAGGCCAGTTATTTCTTATAATTCTGTTGTGCTTTACAGAGTACTTACAAACATTTTGTTCTTGGGTTCTTAGGACCCAGCAAGGTAGGTAGCCTCATTTTACGAAGATGAGGAAACTGAGTCCAGGGAGGTAAAGGGTCCTATAGAAGGTCTCACAGAGAAGCAGTGACTAAATCTGAACTTGACTCCAACTATCTACCTCCAAGCTCATTGCTTTTTCCCTTATAATACAGCACAAGTTGAGAGGGATACTTTGTGGGGGGATTTATAGGAGCCAAGACATGGAGGAAAGCGTGGCAGGTATTGTGAGGACATGTAGAAGTGGCCTGTAGTCCCAGGGCTGCAGGACCAGCACAGTCAGGTAGGTCTCAACCAAGAGTGGTATGCTGTGATCGCCTGATTACTTGGGTAATTACCCAGAGAGAGTCATTACGTGACTTGCCTCACTTGGGCTGATTGAAGGGAGCTAGCTGGTCAGTGGCAATGTAGGGCTGCTGATCACTGACAGCAGGCCTCACTCACTTGTGTACTTTCAAGTTCTTTTTGGGTTGAAAACAGTCTGGCCAACGACTGCCCATTCTCCAGGTCCAGGCCCCGCCCTTAGATTCTCACTAAGTTCAAGACCCTGAGTTGATGCCCACCTTCAGAAAGCAGGCCTACCTGGCAGTAACAGGCAAGGCTTCAGGGTTCAGGGGGTCAGGGAGGATGGAGGTTACAAATGCCTCTCCACAGAGCCAATAGAAAGTGAAAGACTAAGTTGGGATTAGCTGCTGTCTCATGGCTGTTCCAGCCTCTGATCTTGGATGCTGCCAGCTGACCACTGACTGCCTCATGGTTAAGAGATAGCATGGGCACTGATGCCTAAGTGGGCAGGTATAAATTATAAGTAGGAGAGGGAAAGAGAAAGACAGAGAGAGAACCTATTCAGGTGGGGTGGTCTGGGAAGGCCTCTCCAAGGAAACCATCTTATTAAACAGTGAGAAGATGCCAACTATGTAAAGGTTAAGTACAGGGTGGCCAAAAAGTTCATATGTAATTTTAAATTGCACACAAACTTTATGGCTACCCTGTATAAGAGGTGGAATGGAGAGCATGCCAAGGCCTTGTAGTGGCCTACCCATGAAATGGAAATGCAGCCAATAGGCAGGGGAGTGGGAGGGATGGCAGGGCCAGTGAGGCTTCTGGACTTATACAAAATACAACAGAAAGCCTTGGGAGCTTTTAGGCTGGGCTGCATCTTGACCAGATATAGTTTTCCATAAGTTACCCTGGCTTTGTGCTCCTCTGGGATGCCCCTCTGTTAACAATCCCCCAACTCAAATTTCCCACGGTGGTGTGGTTGAGGAGCTGGTATGCCTGCTTTGTGGCCTAGCTCTGCCCTTCTCTAAGGATAACTTGGAAGCTCCTATTTTGCCTTTGTCCACAGGGAATGTAATAAACTATCCTGAGGGGTGTTTGCAGGGGTTAAAGGGGATTGTGTGCACACACACATGCATACTCATATCCACATCCACATAGGACCTGATATGAGCCAGATGCTCAAATGACAGTTTTCAATTCTTCTTCCTCCTTTTTAGGTGTCAAGAATCTGAGCAATGGAGAAAGCATGGAGTCAACCAGGGACCTGGATTCTGTCTGAGAGTTTTATAATAGTTGAATAAATGGGAAGATGGCATATGCACTAGTTGGGAAAATGAAAATTTGTTGTTTGCTTTGAGACAGAGTCTCACTTTTTGCCCTGGGTAGAGTGCTGTGGTGTCATAGCTAACAGTAACCCCAAACTCTTGAGCTCAAGTGATCCTCTTGCCTCAGTCTCTCAAATAGCTGGGATTACAGGCAATGCCCAGCTATTTCTAGAGACGGAGGTCTTGCTCTTGCTTAGGCTGGTCTTGAACTCCTAACCTCAAGCAATCCAACAGCCTCGGCCTCCTAGAGTACTAAGAGTACAGGTGTGAGCCATTGCACCTGACCCATGGGAAAATGAAATGTTTTAGAATATTTGATCTATTTAAACTAATTCATTGTTGTTGTCATCATTGTTGTTTAGCAGCCCTGGGCTGGGTTTAAACCTTTCAGCCCTGGTGTATATGGCCAGTGGCCTAACCACTATGGGCACCGAGCCTCAAGCGATATTCTAAATAAAGAAGACCCCAGGGAGGGGGGTGGAATCTGGCTTTGGCAGATATTAGAACCCATTTCAAAGAACCAATATTTAGATGTATGTGGTATTTGCTCAAACCAAGGTCTACAGAAGGAAATAGAGAATTCAGAAATAAACTAACAAAAATTTAGTATGACATAGGTTTTACTAAACAAAGGGTATGGGATGAATTATTTAATAAATGATGACTGCATAAATAATAACTGGTGATGGTGGCAGTGAGTTAAATCCATATTTCACTCCTGAATAAAGCAATAGAAAATTGGGACAGATAATCATCAAAGAATTAAATATTAAGTGAAGCTGTACAAAACTAGCAGAAAATAGACTATTAAATGGAAGAAAGGTCACTTTGCCAGCATTGATGCAATAAAAAAAAAATCACAAAGGACTAGCTAGAATGACAGATTGAACATTAGAATAAAACAAAAAAGGACAACAGGTTGGAAAATTCTGAATCAATGGTGACAAAGGAATTAATATCTGTAATATTAAAAACGCTTGCTCAAAGTTAAAAGAGGTTCAAGTTTCCAACAGATGAATGGATGTGAACAGATCATTCACAGAAGGTGGAATACAGGTAGTAAACTCATGGAGAAACCTTCATGTTTGAATGTTTAGTCATCTAAGAAATGCTAAATAAAGTAAGCTTGAACTAGTAATAGACATTACTAAGTGGGGGCAGGAGGTAATACGACTCACTGCTTAGAAGAAATGCGTATGAAACTCCTTGTTCCCTGGAGGCGCTGGAATAATTGGGGCAAATATGACACTATATTTGGGAAAATATGACACTACAAGGCAAGACCACCGGCAATTCACAGCCTTCCACCTGGGAGCCTTTACACTCCCAGGAATTCATCTTAGTGCAAAACTCACGGATATGGAAGCATACAACTATAAAGAAGCAATATATATACCATATTAGGGGACTGAATAATGGATAGGGATGTCTCCACACCTTAAAAATGCATCACGTGAATAAGAGAAAAAATTTTAACGAAATGTGGCAAAGAAAAGAAAATAGTTGCAACTATGTAAAGAAATGAATATACGTGGAAAGGTTTTATGCAAAAAGTTGCATTCCGTGGTAACAGTATGTATACTTTGTAGCTTATACATTTTTCTTTCTCTCTGGTTGTCACTGTCTTTTCAGTGGTGCTAAAAAATTTCTGGATTCAAATCTAGCCAGCAGCGTGACTTTGAGCAAGTTTGTAAAGTAGGATAACATTTCCAAGAGCCGTTGAAGTGAGACGTGGCCTGAGTTCGCATGTGGGACAGCGTGGGTACCGCAGACTTTCTCTTCTCAGAGGAGGTGCCTGCCTCCTCTTCCTTAAAATGCAGGAGTCATCAACGCCCAGCGCCAGACCTCCAGGGCCCGGGAGTCTCCGTGGAGCGCCGACTCCTTACCGGAGGGGACTTTCCGGAGGAGATGGGGTGTGTGTCCCACCGGTACCTGCGCTCGTAAGGGAAGGGGCGAGGTTAGTGAACGTAACCGCCCATGGTCAGCTACTGGTTAAGAGGCGAGCTTCTGATACTACCCCAGTCTCTGCACTCTCTTGCCCGAATTGAATTCCGCAGCCGTCCTGTGCCTCCTTGCTAGGGCTCTGAGCTGCAGGAAAACTCAGATTTACAGGGCGCCTCCTGCGGAAGCTGCAGACCGCGGGTGCACCGAACGGCCCGAGTCGGACTTCACAGACAGGGGGCACTGGGTGCCCTTCCAGGTCTCAAAGGACGGGCCCGATCCCCAGCGTGGGGTAGGCAGACAGGCGCAGCCCTCTGCAGCAGCTGCACGAGCGTATCTGCGATCCCGCAGCCGCTTAGTCGGTTTCTCGGTTAAGGCAATCTTGCCCCAGGCGGTCACGTGCGGGAAACAGCAGCGCTCTTCGCCCGGGTTTGGACTTCAGGTTCGACGCGGGGACACCAGTGGGTTTCTCGTCGTCAGATCAACAGCTCGAGGTGAGGTGCGGGACCCCTGCCCTCCTGGATTCGAGCAGGGCCAGCACAGATGCGCGGTTTTCGGGGGTGCGTCTCCGGGTCCCGGCCGTTCCGCGGGGGCCACAGCGCCGTCGGAGGCCCGAGGCGCCGCCGCGTGCCCTGTGCCACGGCCTCCGGGGCGTGCGCGCCGAGTTGCCGGCCGCGGGTATGGGTGGCAGCGGCGCTGGACCCCCAGCACAGCGGTCCGCGAACGCTTAGTTTCCCGCGTGGCCCCAGTCTGGCGGGCAAACGCTCAGACTAGCGCGGGAGGTGGGCCCGGGGCTCCACGCGCGCGGCGCGAGGGGCGCGGGCTGCCGGGAGGACCGCTGAGCTGGGGGGGGGGGGCGCGGGCGCATGCGCCCTGCGCCCGTGCCATATTGGAATGAGTCGGAGCGCGGAGCGCCGCCGCCGCCTCCGCCGGAGCGCGGGTGGAGGGGGGCGGGGAGAGCTGCCGGCCGCCCCGCTCCGCCGAACCCAGCAGGAAGGAGGGCGCGAGCGGGCGAGCGCGGGCAGCGCGGGAGGAAAAAGCGCCTGCTCGGGGGAAAGAAAAGGAAGGAAGGAAAGAAAGAAAACGAGCGCGAGAAAGGAAAAAGCGAGCGATCGAGCGCGCGCGCGAAAACTCCCGGCAGGTAAAAAAGCGGGGCCGCCGGCTGGGCCTTCCCGCGCGGCGGCCTGAAGGGGCGGCGTCGGCGCCGGGGCGGGGGACCACACGGCGTCCCCTTCGAAGCTGCCGGGCAACTTTGCCAACCAAAAACCGCAGGGACCCGGCGGGCGCGGGCGCCCGGCGCGCGGGTCGAGGCGCCAACGGGTGGCGGCGGCGCGTTGGGGCGGGGGCGGGGGCGGAGCGGGGGGGCGGCGCGCGGCCCCGCGCGTTCCCGCGCGCCGGCCGGCCGGACTGCAGGAGCGCGCCTGGGCGCCTCGCCTCGGAAGCGAGCGGCGGTGGCGGCAGCCGTGGCCGTCAGCCTCTGGCGGGCAGCGCGCAGCGCGTCAGTCCGCGGGAGGCGTGAAAGGAAAGTGGCTGGGCGGTGGCGGTGACGGGCGCCCAAGTTCCCTGGCGCCTTGGGCCCGCGGCGCGCCCCGAGCCCCCGCGGACCCGCCCCCCGGGCTCGCTCCGGGCGGGGCGCGAACCCGCAGCGAGGGCTAGGCGCTCGGCCCGTGCGGCCCTGTGGAACTTCGGAGGGCCGCGGTGGCCGCCGCGCGGTGGCGGGGCATCTAGCGGCTGCCGCAACCGGTGGCTTCGGGCCGCCGCGGCGAAGTGAGCGGGCCTCTCCGGCGCCGCAGCTCGCTGGAAACCGCTGCCCGACCCCTGCGGACCTCGTCAGGGTCCTGACCTGCCACCGAGGAGGTCCGTCACCGTTTCGATTTCTCTTCGTAAAGTCTGATTTAGAGGCTGAAAAAGAGGCTTTGGAGAGGCGATCTGTGCCTTGGGAAGCAAGGCCTGTTCTGTACGGTGCAGAAACGCCTTGAGAGAAGAGAAATAAATTCCTGCA
This sequence comes from Galagoides demidoff, assembly GCA_963574575.1. NCBI lineage: Eukaryota > Metazoa > Chordata > Mammalia > Primates > Galagidae > Galagoides > Galagoides demidoff. The sequence continues at coordinate 7,260 of CAUYQV010143405.1, forward strand.
GAAAAGGTGTATGTTAAGTTTGTCACAAGATGTCAGCTGTTCATGTGGGGTCTAAAACGGAGCCGTCAAGTGCAGGTCACCTCCAGATCGTGTTATACTCCAGAGGTGGTGTGGGACGCTCAGGGCAGAAGACTGGCTTTTATCTGGAGGGGCTATTCCTAGCAGGTGACTCAAAGCAGTGCTGCTCTTGGCCCCGAATGATGTTTTGTGATCTTACTTATCAGTGATACGTTTTTTGAGAACCAAGTAACCATCAAGGGCACTTGAAAGGAAGTAAGATGGATTTTGTGAATCCCTGCATATGACTTCCCTCGAACCACGTTTTGAAGATGTCATACTTTATTACATGTAACGTGAAAGGCCCGGACGTGTAATCTAACTTGCCAGCTGTCTTGAGAGGATGAAGGAAGATGAATGTGTCTTCGTGCACACACTTTGGGGCCTGTTAACTGGTGTTTTGAGACATTTGTTGAATCCTGCTGGACACAGGTAGATTCAGAGTTAAGATTTGTTTGCAGTGTCAGAAAAGTAAGTGCTTGGTGGAAATGAAGGGACTAAGGTCAGGAAATGGTTAGGACGTTGTCATTGATTTGCTGCCATATCTTGGGTATGTTTTTTGCACTTTGTAGAGTTGATTTTTCTTATTTGTAAAATTAGAACAAATAGATCATCTTTCTGCAAGCTTTCAGTTCTAAAAGTTGGTGACTTTTTGAAAGGTTTTAAAAAATCAGTCTATTTTGAAAGGTTCTACATAGAAGTGCTGACAATGTGTGCATCTTTATTAAAAAACATTTGGGAAAAACATCTTGGAAGCTATATCCAGAATGATTTTATATATTATTTGAACAGAAACATTTAAGCATATATTTTAATGTGCTTAAAAATTTTTTCTTGGTGGCACCCGTAGCTCAGTCAGCAGTGCACTAGCCACATACACCAAGGGTGGTGGGTAGGTTCCATCCCAGCCCTGGGCCAGCTATAAAACAATGACAACAACAACCAAATAACTGGTACAATTATATTTGTTATTTCTTTCTTTTCTTTTCTTTCTTTCTTTCTTTTTTTTTTTTTTTGAGACAGAGCCTCAAGCTATCACCCTGGGTAGGGTGCTGTGGCATCACAGCTCGCAGCAACTTCCAACTCCTGGGCTCAAGCAAGTCTCCTGCCTCCGTCTTCCAAGAAGCTGGGACTACAGGCATCTGCCACAATGCTTAGCTATTTTTTGGTTGCAGCCATCATTGTTGTTTGGTGGGCCTGGGCTGGATTCGAACTGCTTGGGCATTGTGTCAGGCGCCTGTAGTCCCAGCTACTTGGAAGGCTGAGGCAAGAGAATACCTTAAGCCCAAGAGTTAGAGGTTGCTGTGAGCTGTGACGCCACAGCACTCTACCCAGGGAAACAGCTTGAGACTCTGTCTCAAAAAAAATTTTTTTTCTTATTGAGGTGTAATTTGCAGTAAGGTCTTAAAAAGTCACAACCAGTGATTTTTTTATATGTATATATTCTCTGATAATCACACCACATCAAGATATAGAACATCTTATGGTGCCCTCTCCAAAGACTACTTTGTATCCCTCCCATATTTCTCCTTCCTTAAGGCAAGTAAGTCTATTCCAACTTCTGTCACCACAGACTTTTGCCTCAAAACAGGACCCCTTTGGCCACCAAAGGGGGCAATATTAGTAATGAAACTGGACAGCAGGTATGTAAACATTTTAGCCATGACCTTATGCATTATATCATAGGGTTTTTACTTCTAGACTGGACTTACTCTGAACCAGGAGACTTCTTAGTCAGCAGGTCACTTCAGTTGAGGCAATACTTCACAGGTTTGGCTCTGTAGTTCTTGGGAGTCCTTATGTTCATGGATATGGTATTTGTTATTTCCCATTTTTGGAACACAGGTACTATATATTTGTAGACAGTAGGTTTGGAGGCTGATTGAGGAATTTTCCCAACAAGTCAGGATTTATGGGGTCAGTAAATGAATCAGTTCCTTAAAGCCTAGAATTTGCTGAGAAAATTGAATGAAAATTGATTTTTTAAAGTTCAGTGAATTAAGACTGTGGATATAAAGCTTTAACGACCTTTTAAATGACAGCAATTAACTTGATTTATATATGCAGGATATTTCACCTGGTTTATCAAATCATTAAAGCTCTAACTATGGAAGCAACGAATATAACCAAAAATTATGTTAGGTGTCATTTTTTTTTTATCTCATCATAGCATGATTAAGAGACCTTTTTATAATATACCTCTGTCTAAGGAAAGTTGATTTTTTAAGTTTTTCACTAAAGCAAGTACTACAACAATTTGTTTATCCTTCCCAAACGTCTTTTACTATGTACTTGTACTCTGTCTTGTTTCTACAGGTAAAGGAAAAGAGTTAGATGTTATAAGTGAATTCTTATTTTGTTAGTTCCTAACAAAGGTCTAAATGTGTGTGTGTGTGTGTGTGTGTATTTTTTTTTATCACTGTGTGATAAAAATTTGGAACATTCTAACCCTGTGGTAGGGATGTATGGGGGATAGTCCACAAAGTTCAAAGCTTTTCTTTTTGAAATGATTTTGTTAATAATTCTGTCTTTCTCTGTCTAAGATAGCCAGTCAGGTGACTGGCCAGCAGCTAAGCCATCCAAGATTCACAGCCTCATTAGCCAAGAGAGTAATTAATGATTTAGCTATTGATATTACTGATTCACTGTTTCTTTGTGTGGGTCTTTTTAGATTTCTTGGCTTTTGCATTATCAGATTATTTAATTTAAATAATTTAAATATTTAAATATTAAATATTAAATATTTAAGAATTAAAGATTTAACTATTAAATCTTTAATAAGAAATGCAACTAAAGAGATAGAAAATGAGAAACATTATCCATAAAAGGAAATTTCCTCTTTTTGATATGTTTCTTTACAAGCTCTTTTTCTCTTTAAAAATACTTTGCTTGTGGCTCGGCACCTGTGGCTCAATTGGCTAAGGCGCCAGCCACGTACACCTAAGGTGGTGGGTTCGAATCCCCAGCCTGGGCCCGCCAAACAACAATGATGGCTGCAACCAAAAAAAAAACGGCCTGTGGTCCAAGCTACTTGGGAGGTGGAGGCAGGAGACTCGCTTGAGCCCAGGAGTTGGAGCTTGCTATGAGCTGTGATGCCATGGCACTCTACCCAGGGGGATAGCTTGAGGCTCCATCTCAAAAAAAAAAAAAATTCTTTGCTTGTGCATTATCTTACTGTTCTATAAGGCACTTTTGCTTTCACAGTTGTAACTAACCTGGCTTAGCTATAGAATGGTGGCATAGCAGCAGGTATTATTTGACACTAAAGTCTGTAGAAAAGGTGAACTGTCTAAACTTCATATGAGTTCATGTTATGTTAACATTAGAATTAACAAATATAGGCTTGGAGCCTGTGGCTCAAGTGGCTAGGGTCCCAGACATATACACCTGAGCTGGAGGGTTCGAATCCAGCCTGAGCCCACCAAACAACAATGACAGCTGCAACCAAAAATATAGCCAAGCATTGTGGCGGGCGCCTATAGTCCCAGCTACTTGGGAGGCAGAGGCAGGAAAATCACTTGAGCCCAGGAGTTGGAGGTTGCTGTGAGCTGTGATGCTACAGCACTCTACCCAGGGTGACAGCTTTTTTCTGCTAACTTCCCCAAATTTTACTATTTGGAATTATTTGGCTGATAATCAATATTTCAGATTTAAATTAAAGTAAAAGAACACATAATCAGTAAATGGTACAGCTTTCTTATGGCCAGATATTTTTCTTTCAGTATGTAGCATTTGTTATTTAATTAGGGAGTTTGTATTTGAAAACAGTATCTATATACATTTGTTAAATTGGACAAAAGTCTCCAGGGATTTTGGTTACCTGGGAGATTTTTTTTTTTTTAGACAGAGCCTCAAGCTATCCCCCTGGGTAGAGTGCCCTGGCATCACAGCTTATAGCAACCTCCAACTCCTGGGCTCAAGTGAGTCTCCCGCCTTAGCCTCCCAAGTAGCTGGGACCACAGGTGCCACCACAACACCTGGCTATTTTTTGGTTGCAGCCATCAATTGTTGTTTGGTGGGCCCAGGCTGGATTCGAACCCGCCACCTTAGGTGTATGTGGCTGGTGCTTTAGCCACTTGAGCCGTAGGCGCTGAGCCATACCTGGGAGATCTTGAACCATTAGACTTTGGGGAGTGGAACTTTGATAAGGACTCTACCATTCTTCAAGTAATAGTAGCCCTATTGGAAAATTATTTAAAAGAGAAAGGATGTGGTCAAGTTGTTGCAAATTCATGTTTAAAGTTTTCAGAACTAAGAAGAAGAATAAGAACAAATGCAAGTTATTAATAGAAAAATTATGTGACTTCATTGCAGAAGCTTTCACAGGCTTTTTTTTTTGAGACAGTCTCACTTTGTCACCCTCGGTAGAGTGCTGCGACATCACAGCTCACAGCAACCTCCAGTTCTTGGACTTAGGTGATTCTCTTGCCTCAGCTTCCCAAGTAGTTGGGACTACAGGCACCCACCACGACACCTGGCTATTTTTTTGACTTGGCCAAGGTCAGGTTTGAACCCACCACCCTCAGTATATGGGGCCAGCGCCCTACTCACTGAGCCACAGGCGCCGCCCTTTTAACAGGCTTGATTGTATAACTCAGAGGCATCTAAACATTTGTATGTAATTATTCTTTCTGTTATCCAAGAGAGTGTTTATAATTTTATTCAGCCCTCATTGTCTTAGGTGATCACTCAAGGATGTTATTTAAAAACAGACAAATACAGTCTATATATTGCATTAAATGATGCAAGTCTTTGTTGAACTTTGTGGTTTGATAGTTTTAATAAACTTCAGGGAACTGGGCACTTGACTGTGCAGGGAGAGGCTATAAGGTGACATTTCTCACATGCTGTACAGTGTTGCCTGCATTGGTTCCTTTTTGATGTTTTTGCTTAGTTTGGAGAAAGGTTAATTACTAAACTGATTTGGGGAAGATAGAGTAGTTGAGAATATCTACTTTGTCTGGGAAAGTTGGGTTTAGGTCTGAGATGGTGTTTGGAGAGGATTGATAAAAGGTGGAAGGTGGTTTGTTGGCAGCCGAAAGTGTGGGACAGTCACACATTTAGAATGACAGTTTAGGCTTGGTGCCTGTAGCTCAGCGGCTAGGGCGCTGGCCACATACACTGGAGCTGGCGAGTTCAAACCCCACCTGTCCCTGCCAAACCACAATGACAACTACAACAAAATCATCTGGGTGTTGTGGTGGGTGCCTTTAGTCCCAGCTACTTGGGAGGCTGAGGCAAGAGAATCGCTTACACCCAAGAGTTTGAGGTTGCTGTGAGCTGTGACACCACAGCACTCTACCTAGTGTGATATAGCAAGACTCTGTCTCAAAAAATAGAAAAAAAAATGACAGTATAGATAGGATGAGAAATTTAGCAATTACTAAAATGCTTCAAGAGATTTTCTTGCTGATACTCAACTTGAAGTGTTAACCAAGGAGTGCTTTGATTTGAATTCCAAATTATTATTTTTTTATGCCCTGAAGAGTTTTAAAAAATGTATTTGAGGTGAAATATTTGCTCAGTGGGAGGACTGTGGTGTGAGTTGACATTGGCTTTTCATTCTTTCTCACATTAATTTGCTACTCAGACTAGAATGCATTCTTGTCTCTGAGTGTTTGCTAGTGTTCTTTCTTATTAATCATTTCTATAAAACATGCTTTTTCTATATTAAAAATAGTATATGGTAATTTAGAATCATAAATTTAAGATAACCAGTTTGGCTCATTTTTACTTGAGTCATAAAATAGTGGTTTGATGATGGTTTGGAGTGGTGTGATGATGATCACAAACAAACGTATTACCTGTCTAGAGGATGCTAAATAAGGAGAAAATAACTTTTTTGCTATTAAAAAAAATTGTTTTTTCAGTTGTGATATGGTAGATATATAACTCTACTTTTTTTTTTTTAAATTGAGAGAGAGTCTTACTTTGTTGCCGTTGGTAGAGTGATGTGCTGTCACAGCTCACAGCAAGCTCTAACTCCTGGGCTCAAGTGATTCTCTTGCCTCAGCCTCCCGAGTAGCTGGGACTCCAGGCACTGACTGCAATGCTCAACTGTTTTTTTGTCTTAGCAGGCCCGGGCTGGGTTCGAACCCACCAGCCTTGGTGCATGTGGCCAGCGCCCTACCCACTGAGCTATGGGTATTGCCCAACTTTACCATTTTAACCATTTTTAAATGCACAGTTCAGTAGCATTAAGGTACTCATGTTGTTGGCAACCATCATCACCACCCATCTGGAACTTTTTCTCTCTTCTTAAACTGAAAATCTGTACTATGAAACAGTTACTGTGATTTCTTCTCTTCCCAGCCCTGACAACCATCATTCTAATTTCTGTCTCTATGATTTGTACTATTCTAGATACCTCATGCAAGAGGAATCTTGCGGTGTTATTTTGTGGCAGCTTTATTTCATTTACTATAATGACTTCAGAGTTCACCCTTGTTGTAGTATGTGTCAGAATTGTTTTTTGAGGAAATAAAAATTTTAAAAGATATTATAGTAGGTAAGAAAGAGGTGGCTCGGCGCCTGTGGCTCAATTGGCTAAGGCGCCAGCCACATACACCTAAGGTGGCGGGTTTGAATCCCCAGCCCAGGCCCGCCAAACAACAAGATGGCTGCAACCAAAAAATGGCCGGGCGCTGTGGCGGGCACCTGTGGTCCCAGCTACTTGGGAGGCGGAGGCAGGAGACTCGCTTGAGCCCAGGAGTTGGAGGTTGCTATGAGCTGTGATGCCATGGCACTCTACCCAGGGGGATAGCTTGA
>CAUYQV010143406.1:0-15797 GCA_963574575.1 Galagoides demidoff
GCATCACAGCTCATAGCAATCTCCAACTCCTGGGCTCAAGCGAGTCTCCTGCCTCCGCCTCCCAAGTAGCTGGGACCACAGGCGCCCGCCACAACGCCCGGCCATTTTTTGGTTGCAGCCATCATTGTTGTTTGGCGGGCCTGGACTGGGGATTTGAACCCACCACCTTAGGTGTATGTGGCTGGCGCCTTAGCCGAATGAGCCACAGGCGCCGAGCCCAAATGTTCTTTGTTAATGATACTGCATTTCTTCCTTTTTTGGTCAATTTTTCTTATTTATTATCAGAACTCAAGAAAATATATGAAAATTAATATATGGAAACTTGAATCCATATAACTGGAAGGTTAGTACTTGATCTTTTAAGAAATCAGTCTACTTTAGTTTTAAAATATTTAAGAAACTCTGTGTATGATCAATTCTGTGTAACCAATTGATAACCAGGAATATCAATTTTTTTTTCCTTTTGCTCTGTAGAGGATGTCAAATGAGAAGATCCCCTACTCAAGTCCAACTCAGGAGCAAGATTGTTTACAAAGTCAACATGTCAGTAATAATGAAGAAATGTCAATTGATCAAGAAATTGGTGTTGGTGATGTGGATGTGGTGGAGGAATGGCTCCGTTATTTCCCTGACGATGGGCCATCCACCTCTGCAGAGTGGTATGTGTCAGAAGCTCCAAAGAGGGGACAGGCCATGGTACACATCGACAGACGTCAGATCCAAGCAGTGGAGCCAAGTGCGCAGGCCCCTGAACTGCAGGGTTTGGGTGTGGATGTCTATGACCAGGAAGTGCTAGAGCACTGTGTGCTTCAGCAAGTGGACAGTGCGATCCATGAGGCAAACCGCGTGGCCCAGCTCGCTGATGCAGAGAAGGAGTATCGGTCAGTCCTGGATGACCTCACGTGAGTGTGGCCCAGCTTCAGAATTTGTATTTAAACGTGATGGAGGAAATTCAGGTCATAAAGATCTCTAGTATTCCTGAAATTTAGGAGATTCATAGAACCTCTTATCTGGGGGACAGAGTAAATAAGAGCAGTCTTCAACTTCATCTTGGAGCCCTAGCCCTTGCCCTCAGCATTGTAGGCAGCAGCATTGTATGCAGAAGTAAGGGTCCCAGTGCAGCTCACAGAAGCCTCGTTCATAAGTGCCCTAGGACTCACCATCATGTGCACAAACTGGTCTCAGCACAAGTGCACCTATATAGCTAAGGTGTTTCTTGCTCATTGTAGTAGAAACACATCGCACCCCATCATGTTTATCTGTTTTGTAGTTATTTTCCAGCTTGTTGTCCCCAAATTGAGTGTTCAGTCCTAGGCACGTTTTAGATTTACATTTCTGGAAATAATGAGAAAGTGCTGTTTGGTTTTCCTTTCTTCAGAGCTACTTTAGACTCTAAAGAAAGATGAAGTCTCATGGAGATGTCATTTGTGTTTTTGAGGAGAGATAGATGAGCTCTTTTGAGCATAGCTCATTGGTTGGGAAGGGGGAAGCTCTAGACCTGTGCCAGGGTTGGGAGGTGAGCAAAGGGAGGGAAGGGCTGAGCTCATTCTTCACAGCTGATCTGTCCCCCATTGGGCGGTGTTAGGTAGGTGAGAAAGAGAAGGCAAGTGGAGTGGACTGAGTGGAGGATGGAGCAGTATTGCACGGGGCAGAGGCTGCTGTCATAGAGAACATGTTTTCAGGTAACAGTTCCCTATTGTGTTCTTTTGGCCTCTTGAGTAGCAGGAGCTCTTGCATAGTTATAGTCTGCCTTTGAGTATTGAGGACCTCTACTTGCAATGACACACTTTTTACCTTTGATCTTGGAGATGTGGCCATATCCCACAGAGGTGAGAGGCAGAGGAGAGTACTCTGGTGTCTCTAGATATCCTAGAGGGTGCCACTGGATGGCCAGTAGTGTGTGGTGCCTTCGATGGCTAGTAACTTGCGTCATTTATCATGAAAGCCACAGAAGACACAAATGGCAGATTATACAAGTGTTCTTAAAATTGGAAGCTATAATTCTGTGGTGTCTATTTTAGGAGTAATTTATTTTACATTGATTTTTTTTCTTTGTACCAGAAAGTTTAATGCTTCAGTAAATGAATCTTCCAGTTGTGAGAGAAAAATAACGTTACAGATGTATGATTTGTATAAGAAAGTGTTTAGGCAGTTTTAGGACTTTTCCAAACTTAAGAAGGCTTCCATATGGGCTTTAAAAACTCAGGTATGCATTCTTTCGTATTAAAGGATTGCGCATTATTCTAGCACAGTATTTTGAATAAAGTAGATACTTAAAAAATCCTTATAGAATAAATGAATCGGCTTACACATGATAATGAGCTGATTTAAATCAGCCAAGTTTATTTAAAAAAAAAACCACTATGGCTCGGCGCCCGTGGCTCAATCGGCTAAGGCTCCAGACACCTACACCTAAGGTGGCAGGTTTGAATCCCTAGCCTGGGCCCGCCAAACAACAATGATGGCTGCAACCAAAAAATGGCTGGGCCTTGTGGCGGGCGCCTGTGGTCCCAGCTACTTGGGAGGTGGAGGCAGGAGACTTGCTTGAGCCCAGGAGTTGGAGGTTGCTATGAGCTGTGATGCCCTGGCACTCTACCCGGGGGGATAGCTTGAGGCTCCGTCTCAAAAAAAACCCAAAAAAACCACTAGTGGCCATCTCAAACCTCTCATGATGCTCGAAGTTCTGTTTGTGGTCAGTAAGACCATGCATTTTGGTTTACTTTCTTTTAGCTAATAATTAAAGGGGACAGTCTTTAGAATTTTTCTCTTTGTGTTATGCTATAAAAATGTTATTAGAGTGGAAAAATAGAAAATTTATCTTATTTTTCAGGTCGTGTACAACATCCCTAAGGCAAATCAGTAAAATTATTGATCAACTTAGTCCTCAAGCTGCCACCAACAGAGACATCAACAGGAAACTAGATTCTGTAAAACGACAGAAGTATAATAAGGTGATTCAGAATGATGTATAAGTCTTGCATTTTTCTAAAAGTCATCATTTAGTTTCATTTAATAATTTAGGAAATATTGTAATGTACTTATAAGATGTGAAGCACAGATTTATAATAGAGAAATTTTGAGTTGCTTTTGTATGTTTAATCTCTCAGCTGTTTCCCTTTAATGTCTTCTGTTATACAGCGTTTTTAACAACACACAGGTACATAGACACACATAGCCATCCATCCGTTCGCTGCTGCTTGCATCCATACATAGACAGATGCTTCTTAACTTAAACAGTGGTGCTATATCCTGAAACGTATGTACAGACATCCTAAGTTGAAAATACTCTAAGTCAAAAGTACATTTAATACCCTGATTTTCCCATTTTAAAGTCAAAAAGTCTTAAGTCAAGGGCCAAGGGTCCTCAAACTTTTTAAACAGGGGGCCAGTTCACTGTCCCTCAGAACATTGAAGGGCCGGACTGCGGGCCCTGGGACGAGTCAGCTGCTAAGCAGGACAGGCAACAGCAGCAAAAACACCTGGCGGGCTGGATAAATGTCCTCGGTGGGCAGCATGTGGCCTATGGGCTGTAGTTTGAGGATGCGTAAGTCAAGCCATCATTAAGTCCAGAGGCTCTTTAGCATACTACAGGGTTATATCCTGACAAACCCATAATAAAGTTGAAAAGTCCCAAGTTGAGCCATTGTAAGGTGGGGACTGTCTGTATTTTTGAGAATAAGTTATTTTTTGGCACTGCTTACCTCCTCACTTGTGTACTCCCTGTTCATCCTTGCTTCACCATTTCTTTCACCTAGCTCCTTCCTCCTGGGCACTCTGGCCTCTGACTCAGTCTTCTGGTCATGTATGAACTCATTTCTGCTCAGCCCTTGCTCTTGTCGTCTCCACTCTCTTCCCTGATGATGCACCTATCACCTCTCACAGACTCCTGCTCACTGTCCCGAGAGGCTAGCCCTTCCTCCCCACTTGGGTATTATAGTCAACACTCAGCTATACTGGGGCTATGCTTAGGGTTGGAGAACATAAAGGTAGGGAATATCTGTTACTTAGGAAGTTACTTTTATGAGGTTTGTTTGGAATTGTTTAAAAGGGTTTTTGTATAGCTTCATGAGGTTGAAACTTTTTTTTTTTTTTTGAGACAGAGTCTCACTTTGTTACCCTTGGTAGAGTGCCCTGGCATCATAGCTGACAGCAACCTCAAACTCTTGGGCTCAAGCGATTCTCTTCCCTCACCCTCCCAAGTAGCTGGGATTATAGGTGCCTGCCATAACGGCCAGCTATTTTTTTTTAGAGACAGGGCCTCATTCTTGCTTAGGCTGGTCTCAAACTCCTGAGCTCAAGCAGTCCACCCACCTTGGCCTCCCAGAGTGTTGAGATTACAGGTGTGAACCACCAGTGCCCAGCCTTGAAACATATTTTAGGATTTCTATACCTCTTTATTAAAAAAGAGGAATGACTAGTTTTGATCATTTTAGTTCTGCCATCCAAAATGACTGACAGGTGTCCTGGTGCTTATGATTGATTTGTTGCAGTGAGTGAATCTTTTCTTTTCTTGATCTTTTCTTTAAGCTCTCTTGGGGGTGTGTGTATAGATTCAGCTCATGTGGCACTCTTTCCACTTACTTTTTTTTTTGAGACAGAGTCTTAAGCTGTCACCCTGGGTAGAGTGCTGTGGTGTCATAGCTCACTGCAACCTCTAACTCTTGGGCTGAAGTGATCCTCTTGCCTCACTTTTTCTATTTTTAGTAGATATATGGTCTTGCTTTTTGCTCAGGCTGGTTTCGAACTTGTGAGCTCAAGCAATCCACCCACCTTAGCCGCCTAGAGTTTTAGGATTACAGGCATGAGCCACTGCCCTGGCCTCTACCCTCAGTTATCTTTTACTCACTTCTGAAATTAGCAGCCCAAAGGTCAGAGCTAGGAGTAGCTTAAGGCAGCAGAGTCCCTCCCCATCAAAGAGGGGACATTTGACCTTTTGTGGAACTGTGTGAAATTGATGTGCAGAGACCTTTTTTGACTTTGGGCTACTGGTAGGCTGGGATTTCAAGGGCCAGACTTCATAGGCCTCTAAATTATATATTCCTATCTTTATTTAGTAGCTCCTTGATGTTTAGAAATAGACTATGCAGAGAGAAAGTGTTTTAAACAGAATTTCATTGAGAGAAAGACTGAGAATAAAACCTAATTGCAAGTCACTACAGTGTGGTGTTTATGTCCAGGATTTCCTCTCACCTCATGCTCACATTTGGAGTTGAAATATTCCTGACCTTGGGAAGATGAACCAGGAGCCATAAGCCCAGTAAATTAGGAAAACCCTAGGAGAGCCAGGTGTCTAAGTTCTGGTGATGTCGAAGGTAATGGGAGAAAGAGGAGTCTGGGGCGGGCAGAGTAAAGAGGCATAGCAAAATATACTTTTCTTATGCAGTTTTGTGATGGTAGAATACTATAAAGGACCATCATAAATATGGTAGGTTCTCAAAAGGCACTGACTTTTCAACCAAACATTTGTGTTTTTTTTACCCGTACCATGTGTTTGCCTCCATTAGCCCATTGGCTGCTAAAATCAGAGGCAGGTTTAGTGATTTACCTAGTGTGTGATGGGGAACACCAAGTAGAACAGTTCTGCTTCCTGAGTCACTGCACGTGTACTTAAGTGCTTGGGCACATACAAAGCTCTCTGCTGCCCAGGCAGGAGAACATATGGGGTAGGGCTGTCTGCCTGCTAGGAGTGCCTGAGGCACATTGTGGATGTTGCTCAAATAGGGTTCTCTCTAGTAATAGCAAGAATTTATGGGGTATCTTTATTTTACTTTTGACCAAAATTTAAAAATTTTATAATGCTTTTATATTTATCACTTAATAGCTGTTTTCTGTATTCAATATTTACCATTAAAGGAACAACAACTAAAAAAGATTGCTGCAAAACAAAAACGTCTCCAGGCCATCCTTGGAGGAGCAGAGGTAAAAATTGAATTAGATCGTGCCAGTCTGGAGGAGGAAGAGGATGCAGGTGAGGATGCTATGAGCAGTTTCTCTGTGTTCTGGAATTGGTGCCTGATGCCTGTGGTCAGTAGGGGGTTTCTGTTTAACCTTTGTCTGGGTTTTGAGAAATATCCATTTTTTTGCCTTAGTATGAAAACAGATTCAGGAAAATTTTATATCCTATACCCACAAAACCAAATTCCTCTCTATAAAGAAAATGAAAGTAAATTTTTTTTTTTTTTTGAGACCGAGCCTCAAGCTATCCCCCTGGGTAGAGTGCCATGGCATCACAGCTCATAGCAACCTCCAAATCCTGGGCTTAAGGGAGTCTTCTGCCTCAGCCTCCCAAGTAGCTGGGACCACAGGCGCCCGCCACAAGGCCCAGCCATTTTTTGGTTGCAGCCATCATTGTTGTTTGGCGGGCCCAGGCTAGGGATTCGAACCCGCCACCTTAGGTGTACGTGGCTGGCGCTTTAGCTGATTGAGCCACAGGCGCCGAGCCGAAAATAAATTTTTAATCCAGTTGATTGGAGGCTGCTGGTGCACATTTATTATTACATTTAATAAAGTGGAAAACTTAAACATTCTTACATACTTAATTTGATAAAGATAACTAACATCATGATTGAATTACATGTTGGAAGCTCAGCATCATCAATCTATATTCATAGAATTGCTCTCACATGTCTTTAAGGAGTGTATTTGGCAGGCTTTCCAAGCATCAATTCTGTTGTTTAAGAAAAGACATCTTCATTCAGGTTATACTGTGGCCATGATTTCATTTATATTATTGTCTGGGATGATTGTCTTTTGGAAAACCTTTTGGGAAAATGCAGAAGCTCTAGAACTAAAGAGCTTTACAGTCATTCTCTGTGTGTATGTGTGCATGCACATGTGTGTTTAGAAATTGTTGGTAGCTGCTCAGTCATTTACTATACTTGAAATACAGATTAAGGCTTCTTAATTTTTAAGCTTTACCGACAAATACTTTCTTTCTTTCTTTTTTGAGACAGTCTTATTTTGTCGCCCTCAGTAAAGTGCCATGGAGTCACAGCTCACAGCAGTCTCAGACTCTTGGGCTCAAATGATTTTCTTGTCTAAGCCTCCTGAGTAGCTGGGGACTACAGGCACCCACCACAACACTACAGGAAAGTGACCCCAAGCAGAGGGAGTGACTCTGCTGAATTAGGAAATGGAGCTGATCCAGGGGGCCAGGACAGCCACCGTTATCAGGACAGGATATCAAAGAGAAAAGGCTAATCAGAGAGAGATCTCCAGAGATATTCAGTAGGTGCCTGGTGAGTCTTCAGCTGCCTACCAATTGTTTCTTCCTTCACAATTGTCACACCTGTTATTTTTAGAGAGGGGGGTCTCATTCTTGCTCAAGCTGGTCTTGAACCTGTGAGCTCAGGGAAATCCACCCGCCTTGGCCTCCCAGAATGCTAGGATTACAGGTGTGAGCCACTGCACCCTGCCCCCAACAAATATATTTTACTAGCTCTAGAACTTTATTCAGTAAAACAAGAGAATTATTAAGAAGAATTTATTGAGAATAGAAAAAATATTACAGAATTATGTGCTTTTAAAGTTCAATCTCTCAGAATTCATTAGCCCTATGACCAGTACTTAACAGATATTTGTTCCTGGCTGGCTATTGCAAACCTGCTGCTGTCTTTTAACTCTTGTTGCTACATTGGTAAAACTTTGCCCAAAGTTAATAGTTCACCTCCCCAAATCCAAAAGCCCCATCTCACTCCTGCTCCATTTGGCCTATCTGCAGCAGCTGATGCTTTCTGTGCTTTTTGGGGTCACTGTCTGTCTCCTGGTTTTCCTTTCTCTTTTTGACTACTTCTGTTTAGTTAGTTCTGCTAGCTTTCCTGGCCTTCTCTTAAATGCTAATGTTTCTCAGGATTTCTTGCTGAGCCCTCTTCTTTTTCTACCATGTACCCTTGAATAGTCTTATCCACTTGTGAATGGCTTTTGCAGCTAGCTAGGTTCTAGTATGTAACAAATCTGTATACCTCTGGCTTTGCCCTTTTTTGAGCTTTTGGTTATTGCTGCATCTCTACATCTCTCCAGACAACACTTAAGACTCTTTTACTGCCCTCCGTCCTCTGTCAGTCTGAGTAGAGTGCTTGAGAGCTCAGGCTTTGTGGGCCCAGTCTTCATTGCCTACGTAAGGACCTTGGCTATGTTCTCTACCTTTCTTTTTGAGCCCGAGTAATAGGCATAAGTGCGGTAGCCTCCACTTCTTTCTTGCTTTCCCCTGGTCTCTATGTGGTGGTGATGAGAATTACCTAACAGAATCCTTCCCTGGAAGTAGGTGGGATGAGGACAAATTACAAAGAAAATGAAACTTTTAGGCCGGGTGTAGTGACTCACACCTGTAATCCTAGCGCTCTGGGAGGCCTAGGTGGGTGGATTGGCAGTCCTCACCGGTTCAAGACCAGCCTAAACAAGAGTGAGAACATGTCTCTAAAAATAGCTGGGTGTTGCGTCAGGTGCCTGTAGTCCCAGCTACTCAGGAGGCTGAGACGAGAGTTGCTTGAGCCCAAGAATTTGAGGGTGCTGTGAGCTGTGATGCCATGACACTCTACCAAAGTTGACATAGTGAGACTCTGTCTCAAAAAAAAAAAAAGAAACTTTGGCTTCGCCACTATGGTCTGGGAGGAAGTGAGGGTACTCACCATCACCTTTCCTATTTAGCATTGTACTGCATAGTTAAGAAACTGTTGAAAAGAAATTGAAAGCATAAAGATTGAAAAGGAGAAATAATTTATTTACAGAATACATGATTATTTATTTAGAAAATCCAGAAGACTTAGTGGATAATCTATTGGAATTACTATATGAATTTAGTAATATCATTGAATACAAGGTCAATATATAAAACTCAGTCATATTTCTCTATGCCAGGAAAAAATAAATATAATAGAGATATCAATTACAATCAAAATCAAATTCCTAGAAATCTTAGCAAAAAACAGTTTTCTGTAATGTTTTCCACATTAAGAACTTCCAAATGAGACTGAGCATGGTGGTTCATGCCTGTAATCCTAATACTTGGGAGGCCGAGGTGGGTGAATTACCTGAGCTCACAGGTTTGAGGTCAGCCTGAGCCAGAGCAAGACCTCATCTCTAAAAATAGCCGGGTGTTGTGGCAGGCACCTATAGACCTAGGTACTTGGTAGGCTGAGGCAAGAGGATCCCTTGAGCCCAAGAATTTAAGGTTGCTGTGAACTGTGACACCGCGACACTCTACCAAGGGTGAGAAAGAGAGATAGAAGTAAATAAATAAATAAATACTAAAAATTTTTTTAAAAAGATCTTCAAAATGTTACTGAAAGATTAAAGAAGAACTTAATAAATGGGAGGTCAGGATCGTGGACTGGACGATGCAGTATTATAAAGGTGTCAGTTCTATCGAGCCATAGTTCAGTGCAACCCTTACATATATTTCAGGGTTTTTTTTTTTTTTTTTTTTGAGGGGAAAAGCTATAAGATAGAAAGTATAGGGTGATGGGAGGGCATTAAAGATGTATTGGGCCAAGAATAGCTAGGGCAACAGTGAAGAAGAAGAAAGTGCCAAATACTTATTTTAAAATTTGGGCATTAAGACAGTGTGGTATTAGCAAAAGAACAGACACATAGACCAATTGTTGGAATAAAAGGTCCAGCAAACAGACCCTCCTGGATATGTCACTTTATTCATTTCAAGAGTGGCAAGCATGGAAACTTGGGAGATTGCTTCCTCTTGGCCTACTCCTCAGTCGATAAGGCAACAGTTGAATTTATTTATTTATATTGTAATTTATATAGTAATAGGTCTGTCTTTGGTTGTACAGAGTATATTTATAGCATGATATTTTAGAGAAAACTTACTGAGAAATCACCTTTTTGGACAGGAATCTATTAAATATAGTGTGATTAATGCTATAATAAATTTTACTCTGTCTTTTACATATACTATGCTTTAGTACATTGATGATGCGAGTTTTTTAACGAGTTACTTGTAGGTGCCTGTGACTTATTGAAAAAGTGAATATTTCTGGGGTACTCTTGGAAGGTTTTATGCTGGTTTTATGCTGGTGCAGTGTCCTTACTCTTTCAGAACCGGGGCCATCCTGTCTTGGCAGCATGCTCATGCCTGTCCAGGAGACCGCCTGGGAAGAGCTCATCCGCACTGGCCAGATGACGCCTTTCGGTACCCAGATCTCTCAGAAGCAGGAGAAAAAAACTAGAAAAATAATGCTCAATGAAGCATCAGGCTTTGAAAAGTATTTGGCAGATCAAGCAAAACTATCTTTTGAGAGGAAGAAACAAGCTTGTCATAAACGAGCAGCTAGAAAAGGTCCAACCTCTGTTACCCCTCAGTCGAAACCAACACAAAATGAAAACAAACCAAACAAGAAAACCCAAGTTCTTTCAAAAACAGATAAGCGCTTGAAAAAGCACATCAAGAAACTCCAGAAGAGGGCTCTGCAGTGCCAGGGGAAAATGAGATTGCCAAAGCCAAAAAAACTGTGGGAGTCAGATGTGACACCCAAGGCAGAAGGAGACTCTGAGTCTGAGTACTTCCCCACGGAGGAGGAGGAGGAGCAGGAGCAGGAAGAGGAGGACGAGGCAGACTGGGCAGGGGCAGACCTGTCCAGAGACGACACTGACTATGAACTGAGGCCTGTGGTCAAGAAAAGGAAACGGCAGAAGAAAGTGTCAGTGCAGGAGATTGATGATGACTTTTTCCCAAGTTCTGGGGAAGAATCTGAGGCCACAGCGGGAGGAGGAGGAGGTCGGAAAGTAGCGAGGTGTCGAGATGATGGAGATGAAGATTATTATAAGCAGCGGTTAAGGTCAGTCTGCAGGGATTGTAAACAGATTGCACAGCTTGCTTTATTTTAGGCAGCAGGCTTGTTAATACTTAAGCATTCTAGATCCAGCTTAATGTGTTAGACCCCCATTTGGTCAGAGGGAGGACTTGCCATAGCCTTAGCCTACTAGAACCAGTGAGGCCCCTGAGTCCTTGTATTTGGCAGTATTTTGTCCTAAATGCTTATACCTCTAGGCCTTTATTTGTATTTGTGGGCACATGTAAGATGAAAAGCGGAAGGGAAGCTGGGGCAAGATGTATACAGAGGACTGAGCATGAGGGGTGTGGCCTTTACACCCACCCTGGAGTAAGTGTCAGGAAAAGAAAATGGTGAGATATGTCCTGTATATTGGGTAGGGGTTTTTGCTTTTCCTTTTGAAGTAGGAAAGTAATTTTAGAGAACTTACCTTTAAAAAAAGAGCTGAAGCTTAAGCTTGCTTTCTTAAATGCCTCTTGTTTTGAAAAAATAGTTATCCACATAGTTATAAATCGCTGTTGTGCCGAAGTGTACTTTGGCATACATTTTATTGTCATTTTTAATGCTGGAGGCTGACTTTGGCTTTTATTTCCATGAGTTGGTCAGTGTATGATGCAAGTGGGATAAAAGGGAAGGTGAACTTGGGGAATGTGAAGTCAAGATTGTATATCGCCACATATTGTTGTGAGCCAGCAAGAACAATCCCTGTACTGTGGGCTTCCCTACAGTGTCCCGCTCAGCACTCATTACCCTGCCGCTGGTCTCAAGTCTGAGATAGCTTACCAGGAACGCTCAGGAGGTCACAGGGAAGAAGGAATCTTATTACTTTGTAAATGCTTAATAGTGGGTGGCTTTTTCTTATTTCTCAGGGTGGGTAGACCTAGTTTGTTGTATTTATTGTAGCTTTCCACTGACCTGCATGAGTGAAGGTTGACCTGATAACTTTTCTTTCCTTATTTAAGAACTGCTCATGGCCCATATCCAGACTGCCAGACAGACCCATATATGACCTTTTCAAAGTAGATGCAGCAGAGGGCTCTTACAAAATAATTTGAGGCCCTGTGACTTGTATCCATTCATTAGTGCTGTTACACTCAGAGTCTAGTAGCATAGCATGTTACACTAATACATAGTTGAGGAGGGGCTTATACTTGTCATTTCTCACTGGAACTTTAGTCCCTGTGCATACTTACTACCTGTAAAGTTTTTTGAGGAATTATTATTAACTATTCCTGAAAAGTGAGTAGTGTCAGTCTTTTTCTTAACTAGTATGGAGAATTAATAAAAGCGTTAATCTCAACATATTGATTATAGTGGAGCAATATAAATTCTTCCCATTAAATTGGATCAATATTAAATATATTTTATATATATCATATTTTGATCAAGAGCAATTTATTTTGATTGAATTTTAAACGTAGGTTTAGTTTAATTTCATGGCAATATGTTTTTCTTAATAATGTTAAGACTGTAAAACAGTTTATTATTTCCAAAGCCATATCATAAGCCAGTACTTTGCTAAAGTTATAGTAAAATCTCAAATTAATTTTAGAAATATCAATAACTTTTAATTGCTACCAAAATACGATAGCTCTTAAAATTTTATAGCTGTAGTTATTAAGGCTGTTAAACTGCAGATATCCACATTGAAGTGTATTGGATTGGGGAGTGTTAAACGAAAATAAAATGCTCAGGTGTGAGAAGCACAGTAAGAACATTTTAAAACTGCCAGTCACTAGGTTTTGTTACTTGTTGCTGATCTTTATAGATGGATTGAAATTGTAATCGTATTCCCTCAAGGAAAGAAAAAGACTTTTAGGAATCTTATCTTAGCAATAGTTTGGTGATGGATGATCAGAATAAAGTTACATAGTTTACAACCTAGAAAATAAGTTTTTCTTGGTTAGAATTTAGGAGCAGTACCCAGGCTAGACACCTTTTACTGAGGTTATAGCCTGTTACAATGCTCTTTTAAAGTTGTGGGAGTGAGGATGGGTGACTCCTAAGACATCCCATCCGCTTTATTCTCTTAGCTGGAGAGGCACAGGCCTTTCATTGGTTCTAGATTTGTCCTGCCTAGTATCTTTGTTGGAGCTCATGCTTAGTGGGGATTTCCTACCAAGCCTTTTCTGGAACTGGGCAGTAGCACTCAGGATCCTGTTTCTTTGATTTGGCCCAAGACCTCAGCTCTCTCTTTGACGTTTTAGCCATGTTTCAAACTGTATTTTCCCTTCCTGTATATTTATTGTGCCTTCTTCTGTGTACACACGGTGTGCGGAGGCCAGCTCATCAGTTTATGTTCCTGATTTTCATACCTTTTCATGTCACACAGGATGGATGAGCCACTGCTGAGAAGTAAACATTCTGTTCTCATTCTTTCATGTCAGTCATATGCAGATCTTAGAAAATATACATTATTTTTTCATTTTAATTTTGTGCCATGGCTAGGAAAGTCTTTCCATTAGAGTATGGCTCTTGATAGTTGGGGTTAGTGCTTTCTTAAAATATATTGCCACTTTAGAAATTGGCGGACCTGGGACCTCCAGGAGCCAAATAAAGACAATAGAACTAGTGTACCTGCCGTGTTTGAGTGATAGGTGTTCCTGGTGAGCACCAGCATGCCCCTTACCTCGTCCAGGTTGTGCAGCCAGGGCAGCCCAGAGTGCCCAGAAAGCTACACCCTCAGGGTCATCAAGATCAAGGTGTTTGTTGTCAGTCCTTGTCACCTCAGTGTTGTTGATTCACTTCCCAGTTGACATATGCCTGAGGTCAAGTCCTGTCACTTCATCTTTGTTTCCATGGCAGGAGTATGTGGAATGAGGGCTGGCTTCAAGGATTCCCAGCAAAGAATTGGCAATCTGTTAGTGGACGCAGACACAAACAGGACCTAAGCAAGTGTGAAAGGAATAGTTAATTCAGACTGAAGTATTTGGGGGGAGACTTGAGGGGGAAGTTCACCCAATGCAATCTTGTCTATTAGCCAGTCAGATTGATAGGGTTTATAAAAACTTTGCTCATTTGCCCTAAAACTTGGAGTGCTTCATTGAGAAGGTAGGAAATTGTTTTGGTTTGAAGGCACATTATTTCCTCAAGAGTTTCTGGATTGCTTGGGAGATTGGTATGTTAGCCATGACGGTGCAGAGAGGCCCAATTTCTAAGCTGTCCTTGTTAGGACACCTAGGGCTTGTGGATTTCACCTCAGCAGCCAGCTCTCATCTCTGGAAAGTCCGTTTGGGTTGGCTAGGAAAGTCTGCCATGGTCCCTTTATGATGTCTGTTGTGGGCACGGACTGGTGGACCAGCAGCATTCATGTCAGGCATTTGTCAGCCCTGAGCAAGTAAAACAAAAAGTGTCACTGACTCTCGTCTCTTTCTTCAGCAGTGGCCAGCCCTGCATGGTTAGGCTATGGGACATAGATCAGGTTGTATCCTGAGTGAGCAGTCGCACTTGGAATGAAGTTTTTGTCTCTCCTTAAAGGCAGTGCTAAGGTTAGCATTTATCACGTGATGTAAACCCATTCCCGCAGGCTCTTCTGTTTCCTTTTGCAGTGTCAGGGTTTAAAGTTGCGACCCTCACAGTCTCTACTTTTGAGGCAGTGAACACAGACCGTAGCAGAACTTCCCAGCCCAGACTGATTCTGTGGCATTACTGGGCTCCCCACCCCTGGACATCCTGATCCAGGAAGTCTACTTTAGGGGCAGTACTTTTAACAAGTTTTCTTAGGTGATTCGGATACACTCTCAGCAACTATTGGATGTATACATATAAGTCAATCTTAAATGCTTTTTCTTTCTGAGGCTTTAGTTTGTGGTTTATCAGTTTCTTTAGACTCCTCTTTTGTGTGGCCTGCACACAGTTGTGTTTACACAGGAGAGGGCCTGGAGGGGAGCCTCAGCTAAGTGTTGTATGTCATAGATGGTCTGGTTTTTCTGGGAACCTGAGCACCAGAATTCGGGCATGTGCATCAGAATTGCTTGTGGAACTTCTTCACAGGTGCCTGGGTGTGGCCTGGAGAGCTGGAGGCACAGTCAGGGTTGGGAGAAGCTAGGCACTGCCCTTGAGCTTTGACTGAGCTCCCCTGTTCCTGAGGAGAAGTTGTCATAGACCTCTGTTTGTAAAGAACTATGTTCCCATTTAGACGACCTCTGGGACGGTTCAGAGAATTGTTGGTAAGGAGGTTGGGGTTGAGAACATAATGCTTTTTTCTCTTCTTAGCCCAAAGTCAGCAAATAATTGCCTCTGGGATAAATCCCCACCCTATCCCTACCCTTACTCAGAAGCAGACTCTTCAGTAGGTGGTGCCCAAGTCTCCTCAGGGGAGCTTGGTATGTTGGGCTAAGCTGCAGAGATCACAGCCTGAAATGGATTTGAGTTGGTGCTACTGAATGGTTTGAAAGCTCTCCCCACCAACACTGCCTTTCAGCACTTCTGAGGATTCCCTTTTTACTGTGAAAACATAAATTAAGATTAACAATCTACCTCTGTTTTTTGTTACTATTTTTCTCTATGGAATTCCAGTTTTTGATGCTATGCATACATATCTTTACGTTGTTATAATGGCCCTTCCAGGTTAATCAGCTTGCTCACCCTCTCATTGTTACCAGGTAGAGTTTGAAGTCTTGCAGGGCTGTGTGGGTGTGGGCTTGGGTGGAAGGTGCAATATCCAGATATGACCACGGGGTGGTGCCAAGAAACAACACATAGCTGCCTTCACCTTCCGGACTAGAAGCCAAACCAAAAACCCAAGCTTGGGATCTGGGAATTGTAGAAGGATTTGGGGTAGGGTGACCAGATTTTAACATCGGTAAGGAGGGACAACATGGCCTGGGGGTGGGTGGGGGCGGGGCAGGGCCTGACAACAATGCAGACTTTGATAAGCAGTTCTCGATAATCACTTCTCAGCAATTGTTTTTTATTATTACAGTTTAACATTATAAAATTAACAAAAATAATATAAAACTCATATTCTGGCGAAATAGCCACATGGCAGCCGAAAACCGTATATTCCCTTCT